>OZ018409.1:23914281-24064281 GCA_963969595.1 Neckera pumila | reverse complement strand
AGTGCGATGTGATGCAGTTAGCGATATCTGTGCAATGCTTTGCACTGTCATTTTGTGGGTATTGTAGATTGAATGCAATGATGCGGCGTTCAACAACATCCGTTGGCACCTGGCTAAACTTATGTAGTGCATTTGTATGGAGATTATTGACTACAAGCGAGTTTAGTGAAATTCGGCAAGTAAGTAGTAATATGGTAGTCCTAAGAGGTAAGAGAAGGTTAGGAATGGCTTTGAACGGCGATGGGCTTGTAGTGCTATGTTAGCACATATGGTTGATGGTCACTTGAGATGGATGCCAATTTTGTGTTTCAACCGCGTAGGATGCAAGCACCCCGGCGGGGTGGGGGCGGCGCTCTCGTTGTATTTTATTATTTTGTTTTTGTTGGTTACATAAGAAGGAATTTGGGGGCAAGAAAGGGCCGTTTCAGGCTTGTTTCCCAATCTGTCCCCATGTTGTGAACGCCGGTACGGGTTGTAAGAATAATATTATTTTAAAAATAAATAAATAAATAAATTTCCAAATTTCATTTTAAGGATTTTTTTTTTTTTTTGAAAATTTGATGTGGCTGAAGATCGGCCATGTCACCCTGCTGCAATGGCGCTATTCTAGTAGTAGGGAACTTAGCAGAACTTGTAGAAACTCGTGGCCCTTTATACGGCCCAATTTCTCTCTAATGCTTGCCTACTTAGGCCGCTTGCATCTGGGGTCCTTGTTACTCTTTTTCTTGCAATAAAGGTACCTTTACTTGTGTTACAAAAAAATAAAATAAAATAAAATAACTGAAATGAGAAACTGGCAAAAATTGACTAATCAAAATTTGGTTGCTCCCGTCGGGCAAGAGAGCAAAGGACCCACTCACAAAGATAGCGCAGGTCGAGGGACAAAGATAACACATGACGTTCCCATCCGCAATCCCCCTCCCCAACTGGCGAAGACCACACCAAAACCACCACGAAATTGCTCAAAAAAACGAGTAGTGCGAGGCGCTGGTGTTCGTAGCTGCTTCGACGAGATGGAAAATGAGGGCGTGGAATATATCACTCACCAAATTGGGAGAGCAGGACCACGGCGCAGAACGCACACGCTGAAAGAGAGTTTCTAGCAACGCTGCCGTGCTCTGAACAGAGAGGAGTCGCGGGAACGCAGAAAGAGCCAAGGGGAACGGGTGGGCACAGATGATCTTGGGACCAAACTGACCAGCAGGGACGGATGTTAAGGACTTGAACGGATGAAGGACTCTATTTGGATGAGGAAAACTTTTGGGAGGGATGAAGACAGGGGGATGAAATCTCAAGATTCTTAGTTTCTCATTGGCCCATCTTTTGAATTAACATTAGGGGTTGTCACACCTTTTTTGAGAATGAAATTTTTATGAAGAATGAGAAGATATGGAGTGAAAACTGAGGCCAAGTTAGTAAAGGTCAACCTTTATTTGTGTCAAGAAAAAGAAAATAAAAACAACTAAGGTTGAGTATGAGCCGCCTTCCCCATGAAGGAGTGACACTTCTTTTGTATCTAACTTGTAGAAAATGAGAATGGACAATGGAGCAACAAGCGTGGTGAAATCGGTAGGAAGACTGAAAGCTAGAAGTGAAGTGCTGAAGGCTTTGTGTACGAAAACTTCTTTACACCCATTCTTCACTTTCAGAGAAGAAGAAAAAACTTCTCGATCTTTAAAGAATAAGCCCTCTGCAATTCAAAGAGAGAGTACCAAACCCTCATTCTCTAAAGATTAAGAATGGAGTTAGAGAAGAAGATGTGACAACCCCTATTGTTTACCATTGTGGTAAGGGTCCTTCTCGCATCCTTGAGAAGGGCCCCTTGATAGTGAATGAAATTATCTTGTATGGCTCTACAACCACCCCCAATCCTTAAATCAATTGATAAGCCCTTCTTAGGTATTTAATAAAGCATAGTACCTTTCCAACATTGGGAGGACCATTGCTTGGTTAAACATTGTTATATACTTGAGGATTTTTGACGTCAAAAAAATACAAGAATTTATTGTTTCCTACTGATGGTGAAAATTTGGAAATTTTAAAATCACATTTGGAATATATATTTCCAATTCAATTAGATAGTTCATGAAATATAGAATTAACCACTTGACAACAAGAGTGGTAATATTTGTCTTTGGATGAATGGAAAAAACAAATCCAAGTAAAAGTAGAAAACATAGTGCAAAATTGGCCGCTTGTTGTTCTTTGCCTTCCTTCTTAATAAACTAGGCGACAATTAGCTTCTCAAATATTCTCACAAAATAGAGAGCTTGTAAAAAAATTCTCACAAAGCATTTGGGCTTGATTCTTATTAATAATCTCTAAATGATTGGGATTTTATTAGAGAAAGAAATTGAAACTTGCCATATTCTAGTGCATTGAACAAAAATGGAATTCCATAGTGATTTATTGAAATCTAGTATTACAAAATTGTAATAAACTACTATAGAAATGTACCTTATATAGTTTAAGAACTTTGACAAAAATTAATGCATATGCAACTGGTAAAAAAATTCTTGTATTTTGTCCAATAAGGTTAGTAAATTTTAATTCCTTCTGGAATTAAGACTTTTAAATAAAAAGTTAGACAAGATTTTGCCAATTCCATTCTAGCTATTTCATTCTATTCCATTCTATTTTGCCAATTCCATTTTAACCTTTTAAAGACAAGACATTCAACTTTTGAACAATACATGAATGCAAACACATTCCAAGCACACAAAAAACTATTTTTTTCATTCAAATATGTAGAGTATGTTAATATTTACATGGATCAATATAGTCTTTAGTATAAATAGGCATCTTCATTTTACACTTGATTACCACATAAACAACATATAAAGATCCAATAAATAAAACTTGGTTTTAAAAAGTGAAGAGATTCAAATAAGAAGACAAAAACATTCCTTACAAGCTTTGCAAACACATCTCTTTGGTAAACCAAGATGGTAATTGAAGAGAATTCTCTAAGTAGAATGATTATTATAACACAAAATTGAAGCAATAACTACAACTAAAGATTTGGAAATTAAAGTTTTATTGATAAACAAGGGCAAGAACAAGAATAGGGTACAACAAATGTTAAAGAGGGTAAAGAACAATGTCCATAGACTTTCTATTTCTACAATTGGTTGAGTAGAGTAGACTTTTTTAGACTCAAGGTATCTCTAACAGGGTGATTTGAGCCTCAAGTCACTTAAGTGACACTTCAAGCAAGCAAAATTATGTTGTTTCTACTCCAAGCAACTAAAAGTTGTACTATTGGCATGTTTTACTCAATGACTTGCCAAGGCCTCTACATTTTTTAGTTTTTATCTAAATTTTAGTGGGATTTATTTTGTTGTCCAATGTCCAATTTAATAGAAATTGAGTCTATTGGAGGTACTTTTGAATGCACTTCCAATCATTTAAATTCTCAATTCTAATTATAAACCATCTGTTTCAAAAGTAAAAAGATAGCTATATCGATGGACAATATGCCAATTGCATAGCAGATGCTCCACAAAATGCAATCACTGATTAGATCAATCGATTAAGTACCTAATCATGAAGAAATAGCAATGTCTACCAACATTACTAGCTATGTTGACACTATGCTTTGAAATTGCATCCTATGCTTCATGACAATTGGCAGTAAGGGGGTATTGGGAAATGCCCTAAGAGTGGCTTCACATGAATGGTAAGAAGATGGGCAACAAGAGCATTTTTTTCTTGTAATTGGTTGCATATGGTCATGGGATTTCAAAGTGGTAGGAAGGAAGTACATGGATGAAAAATTAGCTAATGTGCCTTAGCATTGGCACCAAAATTCTTCTAGAGATTTTTGGCTAGAAGATGCTTACGACACGGTACTTCTTCTAGAGGATTTTGGACTTTCAAGGGGAGGATGCTCCTCACATTTGTTTGTATATAGTTCAAGCATTGGAGCTTTGAAGCACTTCCTGTCATGTGAGTTTTCACAGTGAAACGTTGATACTAGGACTGCTTTTCAAATGTTGAGAGGCCAGAAGAACGGTGGCCTTTCCAACTTCCTGCCAGTCTGTGATGTGAAGCGCACCTAACTCAGTGAGACTCTTAGGCTTGGCTTCAAGCTTAAATTGCGATGTAAATGTAACATTTGAACTGGTAGACGAACAGTGTCACACCGTTAAATTTCACAGGCCCAGTCAAGATGTTGATGCCTTGCCTGCATCCGTTGACTGAAATTGTTTTCTAATGGTCAGACATCCAGATATTCCAAAATGTTTCTACACTGAAACCTGGCCGACTTGAAGGACTTGTCCTCTCCGGTACCTGTATCTCCCTCTCCACAGAAAAGGCATGACCGTACATGTTCATTGAAAAACATATCTCTCGAGAGTCGTTGACCACTGCGGAGAGCAAAAGCAAGAGCCAACAATTGGATATTTCAATGTACCTCCCTAAAGCCGCACAAAATTCTTTCCCTAACATCTCACGATCCACAAACACTTGCAGAGTAAGTCGCTTACATGCCCATTCAGGCAAAAGTGCCAAATAGTAGCGAGTCTCAACTCCACTTGGAAAATCTGCTAAGCGACTTGATAGTAAGATATGTTAGAAAGATGGCACAAGCACAAAAATTGTGTGTGTGTGTGTGGGGGGGAGGGGAACCAACTTAGCGGCACCCAGAACCATTTCAAATGGACTAAGAACAAGGAGAAAGTCTGGATCACAGAAACCTATCAAACTTTGCACTTGTTATTCAAAATGTATAACAAGAGGATGAATCACGACAGGCCAGATCCTCGCTAATCTCAGTGCTAATTCCAATCAACATCATCTAATTCAATTGAATACTATATGAGTTTAGAGTAAGAAGAAAAAAACCGTATGGGCTACAGGGATTTCGGTGGTGTGGGCTGGGGAGCGCTTGAAGAAGGCATGGTATCTACAAAGGGTGACAAAGAAGACCCCGACGATGGCACCGGTATCTGTGCCATGATCTGAGTTTTCACAGTCGCAATTTGCTGCTCTATCTCTTTGTAAATTGCGTGGTTCTTTGCCGACTTAGGCCTCAACGTCATCAACGCTGAATCCAAGGTCTGCTGGATTTCGGCTGAAGAAAAGGGCCTCTCGGAGAGAGTCTGCGTATTCAACCCACAAGATAAAATGCAATTAGTAGAAGGATACGCTTGTCATACTTGGTTCTTGACACACTAATTCATGCTTGCAGGATAATTCACATCTCAGACCGTTTCAACACAATAATCGTGGAGGGAAATTTCAACTCCTTCAGGATGCTAAAACTGGATGTCCTACATTATTTAGCAATTTCCACCAAGTCATGCTAGGACTTCCTGTAGTCCATTGTTCTTTAGTTTTGGACAACAAATGCTGTGTTCTTTACTGACTCTGGTGATATAAAATTTGACCTCTTCTGGTTTATATTTTCAAAATCCGATCAATCAAAGCTGGTCATTTTAAAACCATGAATTGTTGGTCCTTTAGGGGTTAGGAAATCCAATACCTGCAGCATAAACAAGGTGGCAACACAAGAGGTCATGAGTTCCACAGGATACGTGCAATCCTTGCTTGCACTTGGTTGAGCATTCGGAGCGTGACCATTGAGGTCCTGCGTCGATAGATCGTGGGGCCCAGCTGTGGAATCCGTAGTTGCTGGCCTCTGAAGTACAGGTCCATTTTCATCAGCTTGTGACAACCGGCTGGAGCTGGCCACAGTTCCCGTATCGACAAGTTCACTATTGTCCTCAGTAATTGAAGAGGAGGAAGACTGAACCCGCGAACCTGGCTGAGCACCGGGTGTGGAAGCACCCTGGAGTGCACCACCTTCGCAGTTACTCGGAGCGGAGTAAGGAGATGAATGTTGTGGAGCTGGTGGTACAGATCCTGTCATGGGAATTGCGTCCAGAGCGGATCCCAGTTTCTTAAGCGCATCCTCTCCTGCTTTCAAGCCATCCACTGCCTGTAAATTCACAATTTCAATTGATTGAGAAGATCCTCGCGGAGAGATTTTACCACTTCAGTACACATGAATCGCATGGACGACTCATATTTGAGAGGGCATGTGAGACGCACCTTGATTGTAGTGGACACCATAAGGCCGGCCTGCTTTCTGGCTGAAACGGTCACCTCTGCAAGAGCAGGGTTTGCGTGGTCAAATGCCCATGGTTCACTAGGCTCTGCCGCATCTGGTTCACCCTGAGAATTAAGCCTGTACCACGGAGGCACAGCACTATCTTGATACTTGTTTCTATGCCGCAACTGGAGCAGGGCGGTTGTAACCTGCTGAACATTCACAACAATAGAAACACCTTCAAAACAAGCTTTTGATCCTGCCGCAGGTGTCAAAGGTCTCGGATTGAAATCCCGAGATAACAAACCAACTGGATGCAAATATGATTCAAAGATTACAGATCTCCAAAGTGACATATTCAAGTTTATCTTCAAACAAAGCACATATTCTTGACATCAAGAAGTGCAATCAGAAAAACCACGCGTCCCGAACCAGATAACAAATAATCATCCTGATAGATCACGTTCAGCTAAATACTGTTAAATAAGTAGCATCAAATAGCAAACGTGTCAACAGTAAGAAAAGGAATTTTTGCGGGACCTGCTTGTTCACTTCCTTCAGCTGAAGAACAACGGTGGCATATTGGCGTTGAAAGGTCTCAGTAGCCCTGAATCCTTCCCGGTTGCTATTTGCCTCTTCATTCATTTGCCGGAGCTCCATAACTAGTGCCTCCTGTTCACAACCAGGACAGGATTGTCATTTAAAGTACACCTCGAAACAGGATTACTATCAACTGCAATGTATTAGTTTGCCCTGTCACGAAGCTCGCTAAACCTTAGCTCAAAAGCACTCACTAGGTAAAACAAAACTATCTTGTTCTTACCTTCTTATCCAGTGCCCGAGAGAGTTCAGCCAATGCTCGAACATCTGCTTCCCTTGCTTGTGACTGCAAACCAGCTAGGGGTTGGTGTGCACCAACTCTTTGAGAGGCTACAGCTGACTTTATATTAACTTCTTTCGCCTCACGCACAGCCCTGTTGGTAACTTCTTTTGCTTCTCGAACAGCACTCAGGTCATCAGCCTGTCCCGCACAATGCCAGAAGTTAGGGAAGGCAATAGAAATCGAAGCGAGCACTGTACAAAATACACTAAAAAGAGCTCAATATTGAAACTACAGTATAAATAGATCTAGACATCCTCATCACAGAAACTCGGATGTCAAGTTTCATAATATAATGGCAAAAAAAATTAAACCATCAAAAAAGGCTAGTTACATATTCGTAATAGATGTTCAAAGCAAAACCGACCAGTGCTCACATCCAACATGATGAATGCCTAAAAAACGGTAATGGCGGACTTTCAGCGGCCCGATACAGATCACAACTTTCATGATGCCAAATATTGAATTCCATTATTGAATCAATCACATACAGCAAACGCAAGCGGCATAGTCGCAAACCTGTGCACGTTTAGACAAATCGCTAAGAAAGCGGTTAGATAACATGGTAAACCAAAGCTCCAGGCGCTCATTAAGGGCTGCACGAGCAGCACCTCCAACTCCACCTGAAGCATTCCACGTCTTCATCTTCGAATCGTCGCAGAGTGTACGGTCTATCCCTTCCACTGATGTAAAACGCCGTCGCATCACTTCAGGCATATTCTCAAGAGAATGTGCTGGCATTGCATCAATATCCTGAAAGCAAATTTTGAAAGTCAAATCTCGGTGACGATTCGTGGCTATACAAACTAGTTAAGAGCCTTAGTAATCAACAATATTGAAAGCAATGGTACACGACCCAATACCGTCACTCGAATTCTGAGGGTATGACTAATTTGTCTTCGTATTTTCAATATTGTATAAAATATAAAGAGACAAGTGGTAAAACTATTGTTGAAGTACCAGAGAAGAGCTCACATATTATGAAAGGGATGCAGTGTAATTACCATGACCAGCTCCACCCCTAATTCTGGTCGATCAAACTGAACTCGGCAGCGTGAACGATCAACAGTAAGGATGCTCCCATCATGAATCTCGCGCGTCTTTGGGTGTCTTGCAATTACTTTCTGCCCCACAGTCAAGGGACGAGCTAAATCTGCTGGAAGCCCTTCTCTAAGACCAGTTCGAAGCTCGTGATAATGTGTGCGCACTGACTCACGATAGGTTTCCAACTTTTCCCTCTCTTCTTGCAGAAACCGTTTGGAGAGTCTTCTGGGTTTCCCTAGAGAACTGCATACAAAGGATAGTAAAGTTGTGAAACCTCAAACACAGTTTCCTGATAGCAAGAGTTGGTTGGCATCTCCACCCAAAGTCTTTCAGTTGGTTTCAACGCAACTACTAGTCCACTTACCCTCGAATAACACCCCATTCAACGCGTGTGAGCCTGGGCACATGTCCAAGGCCTGCATGGTTCAGATACTCCACGAATTCATTGCGCGCAAACCAAGGTAGGTCGATAGCACTATAGAACCATTCACACATGCACCATCGCCGAACCTTGGGACAGAGGCAGTGAATGATCTTTGCCTGCACAAATTTCAAACAGAGCAAGAAACTGAACTTGTCAACTGCACTTACAACTACGAGATGCACAAAAATTACCAGAACACATTCTTATCATGTTTTAACAAAGATTCACCAAAGGACCGAGACCTGATGACAAGTGAACTTTACCTTCGCACTTGTCGCTCCAAGTTCAGGGGTTGTATGTGCACAAAAGGCTGGTTCTCTTCTTACAGACGCTTGTTGTGGGGTATTCATGACACCGGCTGACTTGGTGGGAGTGCCAGTTCTTTCCACGGTTAATTTCTCTGGTTGCCCTTTCTTCTTACTCCGCAGTTTCAGGGGAAGGGAACTTTCATCAATGTCCATAGAATGATCTTCTCCTCCCTCCATTGGGACCTGCTTTCCATGGCTGGGAGAATCTGCACCATCTAATACACCAGTTTCTGACTGGTGCTTCAGACTCTTAAGTCCCTGTTTTGAAGACAATAATTTGATCTCAGCTGGTCTCTTTGTTTTTGTTCGTGGCTTCAGCAATGCGAAAGCCTCCCCTTCAGGAACTGGAGCGACAACCTGCGAGGCAAAAATTAACAATAAATAAACAAATAAACAAAAATAAACCTTAATACTCCATCTGAAATAAACGCTGCTAATCCAAGTCTCGCTCCATGAGTTTGAAGAATAAACTGGTAGAATCACGATTGAATAGGATTGATATTTCATGATCTGAAATATTACCTTTAGCATCTTGTCACCAGAAACCTTCCTTCGTCTTTTTCTCGAACTTGCCGGAGAATTGGAAGGTTGTATATCTTCAGAGGCAGCTTCCTCTTCTTCAGTCCTGTGATCTCCTTCCCCGTCAATACTACCATTGCCTAAATCTCGCATATGTTCAGCTCGTGGGGATTCCAAATCATGTTTCGAATCTGTCACCTCTGGGCTGGACTGCTTCCCAACCTTGAAATTCACACCCTCGGTTTTGTCTTCAACGGTAGCTGCAGCATCTAAAGAATATTTACTGTCATAAATAGAGAACGCTAAGGAAACGTTCAAAACAATAAAAAGTGGAACTGCTATGCTTCCAGGTCGAATAGCCAACCCAATCAAAGAATAAGGCAAAGAACCAGAATTTCTATAACAAAACGCAGAAGCAGACATACACATCACAAAACCCTTTCGAAGGATTTGTATGTCGTTAACCACTACCTATTTATTGCGTAAGCAATTTCGAAGTTGTGCTAGCATATGTAGAAAGAATCTTCAATTACTAGAAAACAAAATTGAATTTCTCACCGAGTTCCAGAGATTCCAGCTCCAGTGACGAAGCCGCTAGAGTCGCTAAAGCATCCAGTCCACTGTTGCTATCTGCCATGCATATGTATAAATGTAAGATATGTATACTTTTGACGGCAAATCTATGTCAGGAACTAATGGTTGCAGCGTGGCAAATCTATGTAGAAAGCACAAGACAACTTTATTTGGTTCAACTTATCGCCATGCTGCAACCATTAGTTCCTCAGCTCGACATGTGTGAAAATACCTCCAGAGAAAAGTTGTCGACTTCTCTTCTTGGGTCTTGGTGGAGGTGAACCAGTACGTCGCCTCCTCTGAGTAGAAGGTGGTTGACTAGACCCCTCCGCTGGCTCATCAGCGCCACTGCCTTGCCTCTCCATTGCATCCAGCAACTCTTTGACTTCCTCTTCCCTCTTCTCTCGAGTCAAAGAAACTTCGTGCTTATTGTCCAGGTTATGTAACTTAAAGTTCGTAGACAACGATTTTTTAAGCTTACTCTTGACATCTCCAACTGTAGGAGTTTTCCTATCTCCGTCTGACCTCAGAGTGCTGCTGCTTGCTTTGGTAGCACCCTCATTCTGGATGTCTTTACTTTCAGGACTCCCCTCCAGCTGAGTATCTGCTTGGCTTGCCGAAGCGGTAGGCTTCACAGATGCATCTGATTCTGTCCTCCACAGTGACTCCTGCCAAATAAAAAGTTCAATATGTATCCAAGGTTTGGCAAAAAAAACCTCACTACAGTCGCACTAAAGCTGAAGACTAAGAAGACATGTCAGGATGCACAAATATAGAAGAAAAAATTGAGCAAGGAGGAGCACAAAAATTACCTGGTGCTAGAGAAAACCACAAAACACTTCAGATCACAATTAAGGGCTCGTGACCAGTTTATGATCCACTCTAAAATTGACAAGAAGCAGAGCATAAGTACCTTGTCTCCATTCTGGTGAAATGAGCTTTGTCGAAGGCTTCTCCGTGAAGGAGTATTTGATGCCGACGGTGAAGCTGTCTGCTTTGACACTAAGGTGCGAGCAGCTGCGACATCAGAGTCAGAATCCTCTTCAACCCTATTTGGAAGCTTGGAAACAGGGGCTTTGATAATCCTTACTCTCTTCTCCATTGCATTACCGGTCAGAAATCGAGGAGTACGTTTGCCTACTGGTCGAATACGATTTGCTGTATAAACACATTTGAATCTCAATCAACCAATTACTTCAACCTCCTTCCAAGAAGCCTCTCAGGTCGAGTAGGGGTACGCAGATTCGCCCAAAAAGGAGGCATGTGAAAATACATCATCTGGACTAAAGCTGAGTAAGAAGGTGAGCTATACTAAGTTAAGGAAGGATAAATCCTAACATCACAATCATAGTTCTAAATGTCATTCCAAATCTTCACAACACGGAACTCTGCACCTAGAGAGAGGAACTGCTTACTTCTTGGTCTTTTGGCGGGTGAAGGTCCTCCAAAACCATTAGCTCCCACAACACCATCTAAAAAAATGCTGGAGCTTTCATTCCCTACATTGGCAACAGACTTCTTCAACTTTAAGAGCTGAATACGGTTTGACCGCTCATCCGAGGCCCCACCATCATCACTGCTTTCTGCGTCTGGACTCTGACTTTCATCCTGTAAAATCATGTATCAGTATTGCATAACAGTTCCGTTGTACAACTCCATTTCACATACTTTCGTACAGAGTAAGTTATAATCAACAACAATTTAAAATCTGGATATGTCTACAAGTAACCTCGTCACCACTTGCCCAAGAAGAACTGGCTGAAGAGATGAGAAGGTGAGATATTCTTTGCTTGACTTTCAGAAACATGAATCAAAAGGGAAATCACTTGAGCAGAATATAGAAAATGAAACACACCAGCAGATTGTAATGGTCTGTCATCATAGCTTTTAGTCCAGTAGCAGATGCAGCTCCTTCAGGAAGGGACAGATATGCCTGCCATGCAAAAAGATTATTATAATAAACCCTCCATATTCGGTGATCTTAGACATACTCACATAAAATCCACGATAAAAGACAATTCCAGACAAACAGCAACGTCTGTTTAGGCATTCCTAGACATACATACCTTGTTTGTGGTATATAGTGCCTCCACCATCTCTGCCGTCCTCTTGTTCAAGCTCGCGGACACCTGAAATGATCAAGCTTCTTAAAACTCTTTATGTACATTAGTTTGACTACGGTAATGAAGATTATCAATCAATGCAGGACAACAAAAGGCTTTGCGTCCACAGTTATAAAGATTCCACAACAGGACTTCATCCGCACTATATAGGGTTTCAAGTATAGAAAAAGAACCTACCTCGAGAACATAACTATTAGATTGACTCTTGGTTCGCAAACGAAAAAGGCATGCTACAGAACAAGTCAGAATAAACAAAATTGGGCTAGCACGACGCTATGGACCACGCGTAACAATCAACTAAGTATTCTACCTTTGAGGTTCGTTATCTTATTCATGGAAGCATGACAAACAACTAAACCTTAATCCACTGCATCTACGACCTAATGCAACATAAAGACCTGATCCGTACCTTCTTCCAGTCCTTGCCATGTTTGCGAAAGGCTTGATAGAACAACTCGAGATCATCTTCACTCCAAGGAGGTCCAAGCATATCTGTCAATTTTCGTTTCTGCATCACCAGCCGTTAAACTTTTCACTTCTCAGACGCCAAATCCACAGACATATATCTGGAAAGAGATCTGAAATACTAGAGCATCGTAAAACAAAAATGTATGGTAGAACTTTTCTAGCAAACTACTTACATGTAGCTACGCATTACAAAGCTTACAATGCCATGGCAGATGATCAATGGATGTAAACCGCAATTCACTAAGCAAAATCAGTTGCTAAAAAATCCGTTTTCTTACCCTTTGTTTACTTTTTTCCACTCCATCTTCGTCTCTATCTACACCGCCTGCAATCTTTGAGGCAGATTTTGAGGATGTTCTTGGCCGCCTAGCCGATGCCATACTGTTCCTATTTAACTTCCTTAACCCTTCAATTCAAGTACGCTAGATACACACGATCCCACCAAAATTTCGAATGGCAGCATCGATGTGACTCAGAGGGAAATAAGTGCCCGTTCAAGTCCCCAATGGAAGCCAGTTATATCAGCGTACATCTCCTAAATATAGAAAATTCCGCTTCTTCGGTGCAGATACATTCAGCCCACACTGAACGACGTTATTCACGCCTACTTGACTGCAACATCCCACCAGGAGTCATCAAAAAACATCCTGTTGTCCCGCATATCATCACCAATTCAAACTACGGAAGGTACAAAACAATCGGAATTCTCTAAATGCATCATCTAAACGAAGCACTAAAAATCACATGTCTGCTAGTTTTCAACGCAGGAAACGTGAAGAAGACCATTGTCCCGCACAACCTACAAGAGCAGTTCCAAGAAACACTCCTGTGCTGTCTTTAGCCTAAATTGAGCGAACATTGTTATCCTCAAACTTAAACTAATCGCTTGCAGAGAGCAATTCACCGTTACCAAAGAAACATCTATAAATTCCTTCTAATTTTGTATCACAGATGTGCACAGTGATGATCTAATGCACGATTTTGTTCCGAATCACCTTCGTAGGAAAATCTTTGACACCGAGCATTTTGATTGTCAAGAAGCGTACCACTAAGAATTGAACCGAAGAAAAGTGATAGAATCGGTAGGTTCTAAAATAAGAAACTTGAGAATGACAATGAAGACGAGGATGGCTTTAATAAAGAAAAAGATTCATATTCCATAGCTAGGAGCTCAGACTGACAAAGACACTCACAGTAGAAAGATACAGCAGAGTGCAAGAGGAGATTCCAAAGTTATAAGGAGGGGAAAAAACGATCCCCGAGCGATGCAATCATGACGACCAGCTAAGAGGCGACACCAATTGACTGCATCGCTTCCAGAAATCTGGAGGGGAAGAAGCGTTACGACTCATTTGCAATGCAGCCCCGGTGTACAACTCAAAAGCAAACCTTGAAAATATAAAAAACGAACTATATCGCTTTCCTTGTCCTAGGACCTGTAGGCGGGCGGTAAAATAGATTTTACCGATTTTGTAAAGACACCACCGAGATTTCGTTCGCATTGCAATCTAAAACAATTTTGCTCCCAACTGGAAGTTCAGAGGCCAGTAGGAAGAGTATAGGCTGCAATACGTGAAATGATCCACCTCCCGCTAAGATGATGAGATAGAGCTACCTAAAAAACCAAGCCCGAACTTGCCACGACCGGGCTCTACATACCAGAAAGCAATGAAGCCTACAAAGACAGAACCGCATCAGATTTCCTCCATTTCTAAATTTCTCGCATGAAACCACTTTTAACTCGAATCGGAACTACCAAGGCTCGTCAGGTATGGCCCTGGCGCTAAGTTTCCATATCCAGCACTACAAGCGCCAGGAAAGTCCTGTCACCGCCAAATTGCGCTTTCTTCCTCAGCAGTCTCCACAGCTAAACGAGAACACAATCACACCTCGCCTACCACTGCAAACTCCAAACGATCACTCCAACTCCATAACACCGCAGCAGAATTCTCTCCTTCCGCCCTGCGCTCTCTCTCTCCTTCTCACACAAACCAACTAACCCCGTCCAAAGGATTGATCAACACTGCATCGTGCTCGAACCCGAAAACGAACTCCCTCGAAAAACTTCCATACACTACCAGCCAACCGCAATAAAATCGCCATCACAAATCTGCGCACCAATCCTACACCAAAACCTTCGCAAATTTTGTCTCCAGTCCCGAACACAACGCCAGATAATCGAAATCAAGCTAAAATCAAACCGACAAAAAGTCTCCGCTCCCGCAGCTGCCCAAAACTCCCAGCCAACGGCAATGAAATTATCTCCACAAATTCGCGCACCACTCCAACAAATCAAAAACCTTACCAGATTTCGTCTCCTGTGACGAATACGGAGCCAAAATGGTCGAAATCAAACTCCAACGGAGCCAGAAAAGGGCTCAGCAAATGCAGCTAGCGATCTAATCCGCTCAATCGCAAGCATCGCGGTGAAGAAACACGTCCCGCAAAGCATCGCAGAGCTCTCGCGCTCATCGTCACAGCTTCGTGCTCGCTTCCCCTTCCAATTTTTCAAAAGACCTAGCACTGGTAACCCCAAAAGCCAGACGACCGTTGGACGGCGATAGGATATTGCAACCGGAGGCAGGACGGTGAGGGGCGACCGACGTTTCCGAAGTGTCCAGTGGTCGGAGCGGGTATCATCCCCCTCCCGACGAAATTTTGAAATTGGGGGGCCAATCGGGGCTCTGGAAAGGGGTGGTCTTTCTGACCCTTCTTTCTAGGGAATTATTGGGCGGGGACATTAATTGTGGTAGTGGGAAATTTGTTGTAACTTAACCATGCTCTCTTGGTTTTTGAGTTTATCGAATAGAATTATGTAGGTAAGAAGAAAGTGAATCACATATTATTGTTAATCTTCAAGAAGAAAAAAGTCAGAATATTATTTTGAAAAGATGTAAAAAAATTGGTAGTTTGCATGACAACTCCTTTGAATTCTAAAATAATTAAACTATTCAGATTAATTTATTTATAAAAATATAAGTTTTTTTAATTTAAATAAAAAATATTAGTTACAACAAAGATATTGTACCTTCTTAGAAACCCCAATAGAAAATAATTTAAAAAAATGCATGCCAAACTATTTTTAAATTAAGACCTTCATGTCCCTAATCAACAAGAAATTTAAATTGATTATAACGCACAATCTATAGTTGTGGACCACTAGTCAAGTTCAGTGGAATAAAGAACATAAAAGTAATGCTTTGTATTACAAGTTCAGAGTTTAAGCCTCCCTAGTTGTTTGTTAGTTAGTTCATCCATATCAATCAGTAAAGTCGCTTGAGAGTGTTAAATGTTCTTTATTCGTATAAAATCATTTTTCCAGCTTAAAATTTGGGTGCCAAAATAAGATATAGTATTGTAATTTAATTCATAACTAGTGTGGCCTTGTGCCGTTGGCCCAATTTTCATCCACTTCTAGTTCCACTCCTGGTTCCACTCCCGGTTCCACTCCCGGTTCCACTCCTGGTTCCACTCCCGGTTCCACTCTTGGTTCCACTCCCAGTTCCACTCCCAGTAGCAAGAACGCCACCAAAATCAAAGTAAAAGTAATTTTCTAATTTTTTAATCAATAAATACTTTGAAATTCAATAACTTTTGCACCATCGCTCCAAACGTCACGAAACCAAGCCCGTGCACCCTTCCTCGCTAAGCCCTTTCCGATGGTACCCAGCACGCGGCCGGGGGATGCACGGTCCGGGAGATCTCAACGTAACAAACAAAACAAACAAACAAACAAACAAACAGACAAATTTAAGGTATAGATCATTAATATAAATTAATTTTAATTGTTTTTATTTTGGCACATAGATTCGGTTATGTATTCATTCAAACAACAATATTTGTTGGGAATCTTTACATCATTTGAGTACAATAGTCTAAGCTTTGACAAAGGTTTCAGTTGGCTTGATGCTATAAATCAAAGAAGAAATCAATGATTTTGGAATTTCTATACTTTTGTATGGATTTTTGTCCATGTTGCAATGTAGTGGTTGCTCATTTGTTCTAATGCTACATAAATAGTACTTGGATTTTTTAAGATGGTGATGATGATAGAGTGACACTTCAATGTGTTCAAGTGGTCAATGTGTTCAATGTGTTCAAGTGGTTAATGACTTTTACTCCAGCATTATTGAAAAATAATATTTTAGTTATGGTCCTTTTGGTAGAAGAAGAAAGCTTTTGACTATATTGTAAATGCTTAATAAAAATGCAATTAGTTCATATTTATGCTGAAAATATCATTAAATTTCTAGTTGTTTGGTATTTAAGTGAGATAGAGTAAGATTTTGATGCAAAATCAATGTGTTGAGACTCGTGCCATTGTGGACTAAGCTCCAAGCAAAAACTTTGAATAATTCACTTATTTGAGAATATCAAACATTAGAAAGTATTGGGAGGCCTTGGAAGGCTGTTTTAGGCCCGTTCTCCAATCTGGCCCAATCTTGTGAACAACAATATGGGCTATTAAACAATATTTATTAAAAAAAAATTCAAATATCATTTAAATCATTTTTTTTTCCAAAAAATGACGTGGCAATTGCTGTGCCATATAAGGTAGTTGCTATAGCTGCATTCTTGCAGTGTAAACGCAGGGGAACTTACAGCCTTCCAAGGCCCCCGAATTTCTTTTAATGACTCCTTGACACAATCAATTATATTAGAAAATATTTGATGATCTATATTTATACATAAAGATTAATGAAGTGTATACTAACTTGAATACCAAACATAAAGATTAATGAAGTGTATACTAACTTAAATACCAAACATAAAGATTAATGAAGTATATATTAATGAATATGTATTAGTTCTTATTACTTTCTATAGCCTTTCAAGTTTGTAATATTGTTATTATTTGTTTATAACAATTCAATTGACATTTAAAAATCAATAAAAATATAAAAATAAAAATATAAAAGTTCAACTAACATGAATTAAATATATTTCTATTGGAGCCTTCAAGAATTATACTTTAAAACCATCAAAAATATTATTTACTTGAAAGATTTAGATAAAACAATTAACTTACCAACTTATTAATGCAATAATAGGCATTACTGTTTTGAATTCATTGAAATTAAAAAGTATTTGTATGTTATTTATTCAATTCATTGATAATTTAACCATATTTAACAATAATTGAATTGGTAGAAATAAATTGAAACATCAACAAAGAAAAGTCAAAGAAAAAATATGTAATAACAACTATATCATATCATGTTTTTTAGTATGTACCTTCAACAAACTCAATTGTAACTTTCAAAAATTCATTTTTGGTACTTTATTTAAATTTAAAAAAGGATCTACAGGAAGTTTAGTTTCTTTATTGTTTTCAATTTTTATTTTTATTTATAAATTACTACAATAATATGCTCAATTGTCATAATTTAAATCATATAGTATTTTATTCTTTTTGTTTCCATTTTTCAATTTATAAGATGTGCTAAAAAATAAATAGTGTATTATTATTTCTCATTAGAACTTCAACTTTTGGTTAAATATCATATTTTTCAATTACATAGTATTAATATAATTTCTATTATACATAATATTTAAAATATAAAAATTTGGTCCATAAATATTTTAGGAAAATCAACATTCATTATAAAAATTGATTTTAATATATTCAAAATATCAACATTTAATTTGTTGATTTTACATTGGCTAAATTTAACTTGACATTGTTAATTTGACTTTATTCTAGCAGCTGAAGTTGCTGAAAGCATAAAAAATAATAATCTAGTTTTGTTTAACTTTTAAATCAAATCTAGTTTATACATTAATAAATGTCATACCATGAAAGTAGGAGCAATATAATTACCATATAATTACCTTAATTTGGCAAATGCTATTAAATAAATGCCTAAAAATAGAAAATATTTTTTTCATATTAAATTATTTACTGGAAAAGTAAATCCTCCAAAATTTTGATCTATTTTCAACAATGTTTTTGTCAACTCTGA
The DNA here is from genome assembly GCA_963969595.1 of Neckera pumila. Taxonomy (NCBI): domain Eukaryota; kingdom Viridiplantae; phylum Streptophyta; class Bryopsida; order Hypnales; family Neckeraceae; genus Neckera; species Neckera pumila. The sequence goes on along the minus strand of OZ018409.1, from coordinate 24,045,924 downwards.
CTATCAATTGGAGAGTATTTTGGAGATTGAAGTGAATGATTGTCCTTTGAAGTGCATATATTTGAAGTAAAATTTGGAATTCCATAATTAAAGCTCTTTTATTTTGAAACCAATGTTTTAAGTTTGGCCTTTTATTCAAGATGTCCTTTCATCCATGATGCACACCCATTTAAAGGAGCCGTTTGAAGTCAATCACCTTCATTTAAACATATACTTAGGTGGCTAGTAGTTTGAAGGGTGTTGCATTAAATTTATTCCCCTTCTCTTTTAATATCATAAGCTTATAAATCCAAAATTTAAAATTTAAAAAATTTAAAGCACTAGAATTTAAAATTTTAAAATATAAATATCTCTAAAATCTTAAAAAATCTTAATTTCATGTATTTACTAGTGTGGCCCTGTGCCGTTGGCCCAATTTTCATCCACTTCGAGTTCCACTCCCAGTTCCACTCCCGGTTCCACTCCCGGTTCCACTCCCAGTAGCAAGAATGCCACCAAAATTAAAGTAAAAGTAATTTTCTAATTTTTTAATCAATAAGTATTTTGAAATTCAATAACTTTTGCACCACCGCTCCAAACGCCACAAAACCAAGCCGGTGCACCCCTCTTTGGTGAGAGCTTTCCGACGGTACCAAGCACGTGGCCGTGGGATGCACGGTCCGGGAGATCTCAATGTAACAAACAAAACAAACAAACAAAACAAACAAACAAACAGCCTCATTTAAGGTATTGATAAAATTTCTTTTCTCAAATTTATAACATTTTAATATTTTAAAAATCTAAATTTTTTACTTTTAAAAAAATGTAAAAAATTGTAATTTAAAAAAAAAATATGAATCTAAAATTGTGAGTTGTTAATTATATATTCTTAGATAGAAAAGACTTCAAGATTTTTAAATTTTAAGAGAATTTTCAATATTTCAAATCTTTGAAGCTTTAAATTGGTCTTCATTTGTGGTACAAGAAAAAGCAAGCCCTAATTATTACTTTGAAACTTCCATATATTTGTACAATGTCACCACACCTTTAATAAATTTTAAATAATTTAGAATATTTGTAGTTACTAATTTACTAGTATTATTTTAGTTTATTATTTTAGTAGCATTATAGTTGCTAGTTTATTTTCATTTTAACCCCTAAAGGACCAGCATGCATTTTTTGGCAATATAACACTTTTGGAAAGGCTGGTGTGTATGAGGATTTGCATATTTTAGACTAGAATTTTGTTGTAAGATATAGACAAGGAACATCTTTCATATGTACTAAATTTCATGACATTTGGAAATATGAGTCTAAAATTATGGCCTAATATGTTATTTTTTTTGGTAAATGGGGCAGTTTGGGCAGATAAAAAATAATCATTTTTTTCATATATAAAAATTTGAAATTGGTTTTCTAGATTTACATGTATGTGGAAGGTTTTGGATGATTCCATTTTGATCAATGAGATGAAAGTTATGAGGAGTTTTAGTTTGCGGGTAGTTATAAATTTTCTACTCCCAAATAAACTTTGAAGTTGTTTATTTACCTCATTTTTCAATATTTTAGGATGTAGATTGTTTATTATAGAGTACAACATTACAACCATTTTGGACATTTTTGTAGAAAAGTTTTGGAGAAGCAGCCTCTTTTGAGCTCATTGTCATTGTCATTGTCATTGTGACAAACTATTATAGTGAGCTCAAAAAAATAAAATAAAATAAAATTGATTTCATCCTGTCGATAAATTCAAAAAATAATTTGAATTGAATTAAATTAATTTTTTTTGTACAGCCTTCCCCTATCCCACCCTTTTGTAATTTTTAGGTGGAGATGGGGGAAACATTTGATATAAGATACATCCCGTATCCTTTATATGTATTGTATGTACATCATGTTTGTATTTGTATTTGTATTGTATTTATATCCTTCTTGTAATTGTATCCGTATCCGTAGTTGCTTTATAAGATCAACGGCATAGGGAGGGAGAGGATTTTTTTCTTAAAAATCAACGGTTTTCAATTTTTTAGAGGGAGGGGAGGAAATGGAAGGTTCGCCTCTTTTTGGTACACATTGTGAGGTTGTGAAGTGCAGCTGCCATGTTTTTTGGAGGACCAAACAAATGATTTTAGTACATTTGAATGCTTATATCTTGCAATCCATGCAGTGGAAATTTATGAAATTTTTACCACATGTTCTCAAGTCAAAATAAGTCTACAAGATCCTCAGTTACATGTATCATGTATGTTGGAGGCTGTCTTTTGAGTGGATAGTGAGGGATAAGTGCATTTCTATTAATGCACCCTCCTCCCCACTCAAAAGACCCCTATTCATTCAAACATCCCCCTCTCGATTTTAATTTTTAATTTTATTAATTCCCCCTTTGGTTTAAATTTTGAATCTTTTATATTTATTAATACCCCCTCCCCTCTCCTATTTGTAACTATGGAGCTAGGAAGGAGTTGCAAACAATATGGGATATGTGAATGTATTATGTATTTTGTATTCCGTATCTTGTATCTATATCATATCCCATATTCTGTATTTTTTATCCCATATCCATCTATATCGTATCCTATATCCCGTATTAATATCCCTTATCCGTATTTGTATATCCAATTCAGATGAGAATCAACAATCGAGAATTTTTCACCTTTCCAATTGAAATCAATGTTAGGGAGGAGGTCATTTTTTTATTTCATTATGATCTGATGGTGGGGATTTTTTGGAGGGCAGGGTGGTGGTGGAAATGAGCCCATTCTGTCATTACAAGAGATAGTTACATGTATTAAAAAAAGTTTTTTTCCAAAAATTTGGTACTTGTACTCAAAATGGTGGCTTTTGAGCAATTTGGGAGAAAACATAATCATGGAACTTTAGGGATTAGTTTTCAGAATATATACATTTTTTAATGAAGCTAATTGAGATTGCTAACTGAATGAAGCTCATTTTTTGGACTTCCACACCACATAAAATTAGTTTTTTTAGAATTCCTTTGGTTAATAAGTCAAATTGCTTTTGGAAATGATGTTTAATGACTCCATAGCTATAAAAGCAATCCTTGAAAGGTTGGTATTGAAATAACATTTGTTTAATGCCATGATGATGTTTTGGTTTGTTTACAATACGAATAGGACACTAATTTAATTTGTTAAAAGATTACTATTAGAAAAAGGTTTCCTTATTAATAATTTAAGATTAATACTATAGGTTGTTTAACTTTGACTATTAGAGATTGGTTGCTTTGAAATGAATCACGTAATTGAAATTACGTCATCTCAAATTATCAATTGAAATTGCAATAGATTGACATGATTGTAAAAACTCTCTTAAACAACAAGGACAACTATCTCTTATACCATCAACTTATTTCTACTATCAAATGTCTTTTATATATGAAATGAATCATTGAAGTGGTCTTCCTTGCTTTAAGCTTCAAACTTGTTGTGTATGTAAATCTTTGGGTTAAAAGTTGTGACTTGAGTTAGTCAATGACTAGTAAGAGAAATTATTAGGAGAAGTCTACGCAAATTTATCATTTAGGTATTTATGGCATTTTTTTAGCATTTTTGTGTATTTGGTTAATCAGTGTTTTGTCAATTATTGCAGTTTTACTCAAATTTATTTTGAAGTGAATATCTTTCCATTTGGATTTCAAATTTTCTATTTTTATTTTGATGCGCTTTCTCCTTAATTGCTTCAATTACACACATTATTTCACTTTTGCTTCTATCAAATTTTATTTTATTTTTGTTGCAAATTTGCAATAATAAATAATGAATATAATTCTACAATTTGTCATGTCATTTCCATGGATTTTCTTTCTTAAGCAAGATTGTTCACTTGTGCATTAGGATATTTTTTGTTTTTTTAGCTTGCTTTCAATGGTCTCTATTTTGGTTATTTATTTTTCAAATCCAAACTTTACATTGTCTATTTCATGTGTATTTTTATGCAATCAATACCTTAAAATAAGCTCTTGTTTGTTTGTTTGTTTGTTTGTTTGTTTGTTTGTTTTGTTTTGTTTTGTTTATTAGGTTGAGATCTTCCAAATCGTATGTCCCTGGTTGCGTTTTTGCTACCATTAGAAAGCCCTCAGCGAGGAGGGGTGCACCGGCTTTGTTTCATGACGTTTAGACCTACGATGTGAAAGTTAGTGAATTTCAAAGTTTATATGAGTTAAAAAATTAGAAAATTGCTTCTACTTGTGTTTTGGCTGTGGCAATGACACAGGGCACACTATTTGCAATGATATTAATGACAAGTTCTAATTTTATAGCAATCAAAAAAGCAATCAAAAATATAGTACTCGGTATTGTATTTAGCGAGTCCTTTAGAGTGTTGCGTTGATGATGCTCTTGCTGATTACAGAAAACCCCATTTTCTGTTTATGAATGTTGGTCCCCGTGTGCGCCGAGTCCCGCCGCACGTTGTTTTGCAAATTCCCGAAGCTCGCATCGCCATAGCTGCGGAGCCCTGGACGCACCTCCCGCTCCTCTCATCCTCGCCGTGATCAACCCCTTGTAAATCAGTTGGCAGCTATGGCGCTCGGACTCGTAAGTGCCTTCTCTGAATGTTTCATCTTTTGAAACAATATTTGGAGGGGTTTGCAAGGTTTTCCCGACTGTTTGCAAATGAGAGGTCCGGTGCAATGACACCGCCGATATTGGGAATAGAGGAGACTGTTTCACGTCTTAGCGCACTCTTCGGTCTTTGCTTTGCTTCTCTTCTGTGATCGGCTTGATGTGGATGTCCTTAACTTAGTGGTGCAGTCCTGGATTTAGGGTTGTTGAAAGCGATGACCTACATTGTGATCGGATCAAATTATCAACTGTGATCTTTGTTTTGTGCAGTTGTCAAGATAGAAGATGATGTCTACTGGAATTTTCAAGCAAAGTAGCTCTAAATTGCTATAGTTTTGAAAGTTGTTGGTCGATAAGACAGTTGCCATTGTCGCACGAAGTAGGCTTTAGACTTTTCTATTCTGTCTTGTAGGATTTGTCGAGCTCAGTTGTTTAGATTTTTAACCCGATTGAGTTGCTAAAATTTTGATGTCGGTATGTAGGGAGAGATTGGGACCCCCATATACAGCCCGGTGTCTGAGTCCCTGTATCCCTTTTTGGCGGTGCTTCTGCTTTCTATCGGGCTCCTATTAACGGCATCTTTTTTCATGTAAGGGATTGATTACATGTTTGTCGTTTGTTTTGCTCATTACGTGCAAAAGTTGCATTTAGATCTTGCATGCTGCACGGCAAAGTCATGCCTCTGGGTCGGACCTTTGAGAAGCATTAGGACTGTGACACTTTCTCTTCTTACGAGCTCTAGCGATGGATATTTTTAGTTAACAATTTTACTGAGTATGTTATGATGCGCACTAATGTTTTAGGTTTACGGACTTTTAAGTTTCTGAAATGTAGGCAAATACTGAGCACATGTAGGAGCTTATGCAAGTTCTTCACATAAGGATTTTCGTGCGCAGATATGAGGTGACTTCGACTAAGTTAAGTCGAAGTCTGGTTCAGGAGTTTGCAACTGGAGGATTGGCATCCGTCTTCATGGTACGTTAACTGCTCTGAAAATGGCGGTCATCATCCCTTCCATTTTCTTTTGTACAAATATGAGACAGATTCTGGGAAGCAACACTTCATAGGTGCATAATAAAAACACTGAGCTCACCAATTGCTGCCATTCTTCCTTTCATTGCAAAGATCTGCAGTCTTTGAAAAGGTGTACCTATTTGGAGATTTGACCTGACATTTTATACCTTAAGCCACTTCCTGCAATGCTGACGGTCTTCACTAATTTGTTCTTCATGTCGATCCTATAACAGGGATTTGGGACGCTCTTCTTGCTGCTATGGACGGGAGTATATGTTTGATGCCCTTGATTATCTACTCTTCTGTATGGAAGTTTCTAGGGTCGTAGAATCATGTTCAGTTCAAACAGCAAGAGATGCGTACCTCAGAGGTTGACCTTGCTTGCCAGGAAGGTTTCAAGTAGCGAGATTGGGACTCTGTTAATTTAGTTTGTTTTTCCAAGACCGTATCCCATCTGACGGAATGTGGGATTCTATATAGGAGGCATTAGGGTACAACATTGTTTGCGCCAACACTCAATTTCACCAGTTTCTCTTTGCCTCAATTCCATGCTCATTGTCTTGTTCTGCAGCTTTGTGTGTTCATTTTCTCTTTATATTCAAAACCTATGCTAATAATTTCTGTAATTATAAAAAAGAATGAGCCGTCGCAATTATTTGGTGGAACTTTTTTATTTGTATGGGCAATCGAGTATCAGACTACCCTGTGACCTGCTTTTGCAAGCACTTTAGCACATGGACAGGTTCCAGTTGGTCTAGAACATCTTTTCCCAGAGCGCGATTTCTATACTTGGAAAATCTTTAGTGAATGTCACTCTACCCTAAATTTCTCACTATTTGCTCACCTGGGCCCTAAGTTGTAAAGCCGAGTCATTATACATCAAAGATGTAAGTCTCAAACCCTAATTTTTCTTTCAGTTGTCTATTTATTTCTTGTTACTAAACTATTGTAAGAATTAACGAGACTAGACTTCACTGTTTTCACCTTGTTATGGATTTTATAGTAATGCGTCTTTTGTGATTCTGCTTTACATTGATAACACGAAGTCTGAGAATAATATTTGGATGGGTTTCTTGTAAGCACCATACTGTATGTCACTGATTGGAAGCTGTTCTTTTTCTGTCCTTCCATGATGTAGGCATTCTTCTCGTTCTCTGATCAGCATGTCAGCCGCTTCCTGCTAATAACTTGCCCATTTGCTGGTAGTCAGTGATCAAGTGCTGTTGGAACCTTGAGGCTTTGGATTGGAGACCTTGTCGTAACCTTGTGATCTACATCCTCATAGGTAAAGCGACGAGCACTGGGACACTAGGATCACTCTAGCAGTGGTGATCTCAATGGTAAAGGTCACATATCAGAGACTGAATCCTCTACTCAGACTTTCAATCCATGACGAAGATTGGAAGATAATGCTATGCATTCGAGCTTCATCTTCCATGAGCCGCCTTCGTTTTATTCGAAGCTCTTCTTTCCTTCTCTGAACTTCGCGGTTCACCTCCTGCAAGCTCACCTCGATGTACTGTAAAGATTTCTCTTCTTCCTCTAGGCTGATCTCAGTCTGATTGCCGCTGTTGAATTTCGGATCAATTGCTTCATTGCAGGCTCCCATGGGGTATCCCTGGAGCATAGATTCCACTTTTTGCTTGATTCCTGCTGGCGATGCTGACCTTAATTGCTGGAGTCGTTCCAGAAGAGCTGTATGAGAGGAGGTAGCACCTTCGCTTGTGCTCGCTTGTTGAATGTGTCTCTTCAATGCTGGAGGAGGGCTGCCGGACATTCCAAGCTGAAAGTCCGTCATTGGCAGTTTACAAGCTCCCACAGTAGCATAGGGGCGGAAGGGACGGTTCACTGGGGGAGAAGGAATGTTGTTGTTCAGGGCTCTGCTTCCATCCAGGGGGGAAGCTTGTGTTCTTGAACTTGGGTCCTTGTTCTCTATACAGCTTTCAGATGTCAAAGCCCCAGAGGTGGGGCTGCCGGACTCAGGAGAGAGTCGCAAGGCCAGTGTGCTTCTATCAAAAGCCGGTATTTTGCCTAAATTTGATTGTTGTAGCGAACATAGCTGCGTGCAGGAAAGTGAACCCAAGCCATTGCCGCCGTGATGATCATTCTCACCTGCATACCTGTCCATGCTTGTCATGTGGTTTCTGAGGTTGCTAGTGATGCTCTGACCAAGCGAATTCTCATACAGGATCAAAGCAGGAGGTCCTTGCCTCTCGATTCCTTGTTGCTGTCCCTGGCTTTTGGGGGACAGGTAGTGCATGCTTGTAACTGAACTCGATCGGGACGAGTTCTGGACTTGCTGTATTCTTCCTGGCGTGGTGGCTGCTTCGTTGTCGCTGCTGGAGGCCGGGGAGGTTGATTTGGGGGGACTGTGATCTATATTCCCTGTGCTGTGTGGCATGGAGGAGGGTGAAACAACAGCAGAAGTTCCTTCACTGTTATTGCCATGCAATGAAGGGCCCATGGATATGGATGTCACCTGCGTTCTTTTCCGTGAGATGCTTCGTATGGGCTTCGAGTAGCAGGGCTGGCATATTGGGCTTGAATCCGGGGGTACTTGTGGGGTGAAGCAGATGCAAAATAATCGGTTGTCGCACTTTGAGGAAAGCAGAGAGATTGCCAGCTTGAAGGAAGCCCGCCCCGACACCATGCGGGTGGGCCTGTCCTGGGCCGGAAACTCCACCCCGTTAAATGTTGTGAACAAGGGTGGCTCAGCCAGAAACGGCTTCTCGTCGCGGACCACAGGGCTATGGTCATGGGCGTAAGCCACCGACGCCACGATGGCCATGTCGCGAGACACCAAGCTTCCTTGCTCATCCAAAAGGTGAACATTCAAAACAAATTTCCTCCGACAGGATGCCTTCCCTCCCAGCACCGTAAGGACTTCTGAGCTTTTCCCAATACCCATTGCCTCAGATGCCACGGACGATACAAGCCTGTACATCCCGTTTGATGTTGTCTTGGGACCTTTGGGAGTGCTTCCAGAACCGCTGACTGCCACCATAACCTCTCAGTTATGTTCGAATTATTTTTTCATGAACTTGAGAATTCCCAGCAATCCTTTAGTCTATTTTCCTTCGATCTTTTCAATTCCTTGAGCTGATAGCCCGCAAGTCGGGTGCTCCTCTTGGGTCTCGGCCCATGCTGTGCGCTACTCTTTGTGCCGCTAACAAAAGGTACATGGGACCCTCTTCAACCGGTACTCACTCACAAAGTTCCCCGCAGTTTGCAAGGTGGCTTTGATTTTTATCAGGACCTTGATGTTTGTTCATTCTGTCGAATTGCAGACAATTTTCCATTTTCCATTTGGGTCTTTACAGTTACGGTGTATAATCAGTCTCACTGTTACAGAAAAAGATCTTTGGTCGGCCTCAATGTGCCATATATTTTTACTTCTGCAGCTGTTAGTATTCTTGACATTTTGAAGGCCTTACTCGCAGACACAATTGGGCACTCGCGTAGCGATTAACTCCGATTGGTGGCTATAGCGTTGGAAGTAAACTTGACGTGACTCCTTCAATCCTGACACGAGCTGGGTTATTCATCTGGTTGTATGGGCTCGACCAATTTCTGTGACATAAAAACGAACTGCGCCAGGATACAACAAAACTATCAATTGCATCTCTCCTCCTGTTTTTTTTCTGTTTTTCCTGGCCTTTCGGAGACTTGGGAGTTAATGCGTCAAGAGCAGGGCGTGTGACAGTGAGGGAGACGAACATAATCAAGTTTTCCTGCGGAAACTACAAAGTTTTTTTGTTTCCAGCTGTGGGTTTATCTGTCCTTCCAATTTCTGAGAGCCTATTTGGAGCACGAAATTTCAGTATGATGCACTCGTGTGCGCTGGGAATAAAGTGAATCAATTGTCTCATGAAGCTGTCTTAGGTGAAAAAACAATGTTCTGACTCCAAATTCTCAGTCCGTTCTCGACCGAGAAGAGGGGCAAATTATCGAACGCGGAGGTAACGCTGAAATTGCTGTTATTGCTTCCCTCAACCTAACTGGCGACTTTGTGGGCTATAGTTTTCTTTGGCCTACGCACAACTGTTTCGTTGCGAAGCATTTTTAAAAGGTGCTGGAGTCCCCAGAAACGATGGCTGTCCATTTTTCCACCTGCTTTAGTTTGAGTTTTGGCGAATGAGTGTTGCTATAAGTATTCTCAGCCATTGCTTGCGACGGTGGAGGTACGATGACACGAGAGGAAATGCGAGGGTAGGCACCTGGAGCAGTGTGGGAACGATTCAACAGCTCTTCACTAGACTGCTACAGAGGCAGGCGGGATCAGGGTTGTCAACCTAGATGAGGTGCCCGCAGACTTCGGAGTTTGCGGCCTGTGCGACTCTTCTCTCCTTTGCCCTTCTGAACGGACGCCCAGCCTCCGAAGATAATGGAACTGCAAAATTTGCAACCGCAAGGCTGCAGCCCCGAATTCCTGTGGGCTGGACTCACATCCAAGACGGGCTCATGGATGTGATGTCCCAGCGACGGTTGCCCTCGGACTGTGGGATGATATGTTTCGACCGGCTGCTTTGTTGGACTGCCTTCCCACTCGTGGTGAGCCAGCTGAAGTGGAAGCTCTGGATTGGGCCCTGCAGCCACCAGGGGTGATAAATTTGCTCTACTTCTGACCTTATACGGTTCTAATCCAAGTTCTTTTAATCAGATTGGAACTCAAAGCGGGCTGTGCAGAATGTTCTTGCCTCGAACCCAATACCCCCAAATACTCGAGGCTGTCTACTATCGATTGAGAGAGATCATTCATTTGCGTGGTTTTGAGCTCATCTTCATGCAGTGGGTTCCATGTCATACTGGGGTATGGAGTCCATTTTGAGAGCGCATTTGTCATGGGAGAGCAGTGCAAATTGGTCTAAGAACTCTTGATAGGTTCGTTTTGGGACAATCAGCTGTAAATGCTCTCCACCCGTACAGAGTATTGTAGCTCTTGGGTAGGAAATTGGAAGGTATCATTGCGGCACATGGTTAGAACCGAATCACATACACAGTTTTGAATCTACCTCCCACTTAACTGCTAATTTGGTGATCCCTTTGGATCTGCAAATACTTTGCAGATCTCTTTACTAACCGCGGAGCTGAGTTCGTGCTGCAACCAGTTAGGTTACAAGAAAGTGACTCCGGGACAGTTATAGTGCTGGCCTCACCATCCTGCAGTTGCAACCGTGCTTGCTAACTGTGCGCCTTTTACCCCTCCTGCCCTTGCAACCGAGGCAGTTTCTTATAACTGTAAGCCATTCAGCCTCATTCACACCTCATTAAGGAACTTCGGGATTCTGTGGAGAGAGATTCGGACTTGGAGGGGAGGAGAACAAAATGACTCACAGTCAAGTCGGCAGCATGATCACCGGTTAGTTCATATCCAGTTAGGTGAGGTGCTCTTCGTAAGCCAGTCTCAGCTCTGGGTTGTTGCCCAATATTTTTAAGAATTTTATGTCAGAACTGCAGAGTAGAGAACTGCAGATATGTTCGATGTGACGCTTTGGATGGTATGAAGTTCAGCTGGTGCACATGCATCCGTACAGGGCGATCGCGTAATTACGCATTTCAAGGAGAGAGAGAGAGAGAGCTAACAACTCATTGATTGCGTACCAACATGCCGATTGGTTATGCCTAAACCTTCCTGTGAATATGAAAGTGCTCATGTTGGTGTATATGCCCATTGTAAGAAGCGAGATATGGACCATGAAGAGTTGAACATCCAAATTGTTCCTTGGACTGTTAAAAACTCGTCAGTGAGGTTTGATTGACGTAGAATGCATATTCTTCTCATTTAGAATCTCCCGGTTCTGCATGCCGAGAAATTGCTGAAATTGTCGCGTGCAGGTGGTTCTGAGAGCCCTACGTTCAGAATGACCAATTTGCAGTGGAACGCGACCATGAAGTAACCAAATGAAAACATCTTCGTTCTGTTCGCCATCCATCCAGCCACTGCCCTAAACTGCCATAGCTTGTGGAAACTGACTCAATATAACTACTTTGGAAGACTCGTGCAATTTGAGGCGTGGCAGCTGCTTCAATTGGCAGTTGAGATCGAGGCCCTGGCGAATGCACAACTCCCTCTCCGGGTCAATCAACCGCAGCCTAACCGCACCATCCAGGTTCGCAAACAGCTCGGGGTCACCTGTTGCAATGCACGTAGTAAGTTACCATAGCCACATTGCCACAATGTCATCCATCATTCGCTGATAAGTTCAGAAATCGTGTATCCTCTTTTTGCGTCAGTGCCAAATTTGTTTTGGATACATGATCTACGTAACTAGAGAGACTCCTTATGATAATAATTTTGAACTTCATGGTAGGACTTATCGTTTCGACAAATGACGTTGCTACATATCCGAAACTTCAGGCGGAGTTGTTGGTGCTATACGAGGTCAATGTGATTCATTGGGGAACAGCGATCCGTTTTGGCAATGATCCTGAGACTATTGATCGAAGTAAAGGAAATGTCTTGAACCAAAATGTTACCATCATATCTGTTCATTCTGAGACTGCAGGCTTGAATTCCTAGATCAGTGATTTAGCTTCAATAAATTCCTTTTTCAGCATTGGTCGATAATGTTCATCGTGAGGGTTTAGGGTTTAGGATGATTTTATTTACAATTATTATAGTCTGTTTTGCATGATGTGGTACCCTTAATCAAAAATCTTAATCTGTACACAAAGAGTGATGGTTTCTGAGAATTGTGCCAATTTCATAGATCTGCCTACGTGCTCTTTCAGTTTGTTGCATGCCACTAACTTACTATCTTTCGAGGTAACGTAGGAGGCTGTAAAACAGAGCGGGCATTAAGAATGGATTTTATAAATGGCTGTGAAACGGACATGAGTTGGTTCTGAAATTGACTAGTATAGTCATTGAATGAATCAAGGAAAAAAGCATTATTAATTGCAAGAGCCAATCATTCTCTTTGCTTTCCCCGTTTTTATTTAGAATTGCAAGTGAACCGTTTATGAAAGACCTAGGCTCACAAATAGGGACTAACGACCCAACTCGTTTGAAAATTCCTAGGAAATTAAAAAATGCTTGGAAAAATACAAAACCACTTGGATTAGATACTTCATCAATTTCTCTTTGTCTGAAATTATTCCTGTCCAAGGAAATACATGAAAAAGGCGGATTAGCCCCTAGATGTTCCATTTCTAAGCCTCCTACCTTGCCTACTAAAAGCATAGGCATGCCAAATCCAACAAATCAAAGCTTTGACATACCGTTAACTCTCAACATATAAATACAGCAGCTCACTGACTTGAGGTGTCAGAGCTTCTCCAATGAACATCTAACTTTTGATTGGTTTCTAAATTTAGAACTTAAATAGGTACAAGAAAACTCAATTCTTTTTTTCATTGGAAGTGCATTCAAAAATACTTTGCATAGGTACAAGAAAATTCAAATGTAGATATTAGATAATGAAAATAAATCACTTCAAAATTAGCTAAAAGACAAAAATTATAGAGAAGTTGACAAATCATAGGTACCAATGTACATTTCACTCCAAATTGTACCAATTTGGAGTACAAGGTGCATTGGTAACCATGATTTGCCAATATCACTATAATTTTTGTCTCTTAGCTAGCTTATAAAGTAGATTATTTTCTTTGTTCAGTGTTTAAATTTGAGTTTTCTTGTACCTATCCAAAGTACATTTGAATGCGCTTACAAAGATAGAAATTTCAAATTCAAATTCAAAATAGTGAAAAGCTAGATTTGTATTTGGTAGGCCAATTTTGTTCTACATTGGAAATGCCTTCAGCTGCTTAAATTGAATAGAAACTTGTATTCTTCCCGATGGTCTTTATTGTATGTGCTATTTGAAGCACCACTTTGATAGGGATAAGGTCTTTCATCCCCCTATAACTTCGTTTTGGATGCATAGTAGCTATCACTAATATTTTGGCTTAGTTTGCGATCTTAATGTTCTAGTGTCTTGCCATGCTCCATCCACATCCATCCTTTCCCTCTATAGCACAGTACTATTCTACTAAGATTTGCCTTACCCATGGCCATGTACCTTGAATTTTATGAGGTTTAGTGCTTTAGGGCTTTGGGCGGTTTGAAACAAATTAGGCTCCTAGGATTTCAAGAAACTAATCCATCAAATATTCTATGTGCGGAAATAGCTGGCTTCAACCATGTTTGATGCTTCTTTTGTTTTTTGATCCAAATACTAAGTTAGTGCATCCAATTCTGGATGCCCCTTGTCTGCAACCCGTTGAATTTTGTACTTTATCATGTCCTATAATTCCGCACTATCTTTGTTATCGAAACAATTGTTGTTGCCAACAAGGTCAGAAACATGATTGATAAGTTCAGAAAGGATTCATATACAAATCATCTTGCTTATGCTTCCTTAATTGTCTCAATAGTCCTACGAACATACTTATTGCTTCATGCTACTCTACTTTACTGTAACTATTTTGGAGTTATAGAGATTAAAGAAGGATCATATCAATCTTTCCAATATATTGATTGTATTCAATCCTCTTTATGTCCTACTTGTACATGATCACGAAATAGATTAATCCTCCAATTAATGTTGACTTTTGCTTCTGAGCACAAAGATGTTGACATGATGAATATGACAGGTGTCCAAATTGTGGACAGTTTTCTGGGCAATAGTATGCACACTAACAACTTCAAGGACCATTACGAGCCTAAACTTTGCAACATTGAGAGCTCCTATGGAGATCCACCTATCAATTTTTTTAAAATTACATGAGATAAGATATAGGGTCCATTTAATTCAAAGAGGAGAAATTTTATATAATATGTAGGGCTACTATAGGGTCTATGACATGCTACATCTTCTAATATATATAAATTAGGCTACGTAAAATCCAATGTAAAAACATCATGTATTAGAAATTTGTATTAATAAGTTAGCTTTAAAAAATAGGAGGTGTGCAAAATTTTCATAGTACGATGAATGTAGATGTGGAAAAATAATTTCATGTGGATGATAAGATAGATATAGTCAAGAAAATCTATGAGGAAAGAAGGGTTTATTGAAATTGTAGTATTTAGTAGTATATATATCAAAAATTAAAGTGTAAATGTAAGACATTAACCACAAGTGGTAAAAATTGTCACATTGCACAAACGAGGAGGTTTATATTAGTGGGTTCAACAAATTGGAACTTGCACTATATGAGGATAGATTTTATAGTCCATCTATCTTCAATCTTTGAAGCCATATGTGTTAAATATACTCATATTGAATGGAATGTTCATGAGATAGTTTTAGTGAGGATTTTGAGTGTTCCCTGGTAACCTTATTATTAAAACTGCTGCTTGGTCAATGACACTTAAATTGAATTGACTATTGTTGGTTTCATGGTATATATCCTATATGTGTGTGTAGTAGAAAGAAAAGAGAATTTGTGAAGAAGGATAAAGGTGGGAAAAAATTGGACACCAAAAGTTTATATATAAAATGACCGCACTTTAAAAATTGCATGAATGAATTTACAAAAATTAAAAGATATTGAAAATATACTCCTTTTAGTTTTTAATGAAAATATGGTCATATGAAACATAACAATTAAGATAAATAGGCCTACATCACATACATTCTTAATTTAGGTGCATACCTTAAATTACAAAGAGTGATTTTTGCAAGTCAAAGTCTACTTTATGTAACCCACCTACTAGTCAAACTAAACAAACATCCTTGTTGAGAAAACTACAAAAGCTTAGACTACGTTGCATGGTAAAAACTTGAACAAATAGAAACTTCTTGTCTTGCAATATTACATTCACACTACAAGGGAGAGGGGGCTTCCTTCATGGTATGGAGAAGATGGGGTTCAATTGCATACAGATTTACCCAAGTACGCACGAGACCTACAAACAATCAAATCCTTCTCTGTGCTTGAAGAAACATTGATTCCTTCAAAAGTGACCAAATAAAAATTTGTATATATTTCTATTACACTTATTACACACTATTGGCTAATTGGATCAGCCAAAATAAAATCATGAATAAGACCCTAGAATCCTAATGTAAGAGTGGAACAACATTTCATAAGTTTGCATTCATTGGATATGGATTGATTACTAGAATAGGCTAAAGAATTAATCTTGCAAGAAAGACCGACCGGTTTTTGTAGCATTTTCCACAATACTCTTTTTTTTCTTTGGAAGTGCTTTATAATTAGAAAATCAATTTTTAAAAAATCAAAAAAATATGTTTCATGTATATACCTATAAGAAAAAGGTATCCTAGGAAGGAAAAGCATAGAAAAATTCTCTAGGTAGGAGAACTAGAAAATCTCATGAAAAGTGCAAAATGTCATGAAACTAGGTACTTTCACATTTTAATTTGTAAAAAATAGGATAATCAATTTTAAAAAAAACTAAAAATTGTCAATTTGGAAGAAGTTTATGGTGAAGAGATTTCACTAAAAGAATGATCTTAAAACCATCTTCAATGTTCAAAAACACGCACGCAATAGAGCCCTATTACCACACATGTGGAGGACATAAAATAAAATATTTTTAAATTTGCTTTGGTAGAAATGTGAATTCCTACTATAGAAATAGACCACAGAAATTTCAGCTCTAGATCATTAATTTTGGATGCTCACCAATACTAAAAACCCCTAAACTACAAAGTGTGACAAATTAGCTAAATTAAAAATTAATTAGGAAAATATTTTTCTAAATTTAAAAAAAATAAAGGTTCTAATTACTATAAAGTTTGTCATCTTCAATAAAAATTTCAAGCACATTGGCTTGACTCTCCAAAAGTTATGGCTGTTCATAACTTCGTCACTTCCATTGTGATGCCAAATAGTACTGGTTTTTCTTGCATTCTTGAAATGATTCTTTTAATAATTGATAAAAGTAACTTTATTTCTCTAATTATTGAAATGAGTGATTTTTATATATTAAATGCGACCTTAGATACAAAACAATAGACAATTTGATCTTCCATAATTAAAGAACTACACCAAGTGATTCCTTAGGTTTTGTTATCCAAGCTTTCTCATGGTACAACAAACCAAAGCCACTTAAGTGTGCTCATTAAATGTGCTAACTAATTGCAAGGCCCAGCTTGTCAATTTGAAGCCTATTTTTTGATAGTCTAAATTCTAAAACCAAATTAATACTAAAATTTGTTTGAAGATCAAGGATTTAAGGTCTAGGCTCTTAAATTCACATCATTTTCACTTCCAAAAAAAAAAGAATCAAAGAAAACACCTTAAACTATGTTTTTCATTCACATTTTTTTTTCTTTTAAAACAACTTTGAAATTTAAATTAAAAATTGGGTTTTTCATTCTAACCTTCTTTTAAGGTAAAAATTCCACGTTATGCTAATAAATATTATAATTTATATAATTTTATTCCCACATTAAACTTAAAAAAATCACAATTATTTGATTTTTTCATCAAAATTTTTGGAAAAACAGCATAAACAAAAAATACATGTTTCCACTAGCAAAAAAATACCAAAATTTAATGCGCCAATAAAAAAAATTGATAAATTTGGTTTGCTGGCGGAATTTGACTGCAAAACATTTGTTGTGGTTGTTTTGGGTGTAAAACAAAATAACCAATTGAGAAATTTTCACACTAACTTCCATTGCTACATGTACAGTACCTCTTACAAACATTTTTAGACATACATGGAATAAATATCCAACGACGTAATTTTAGGAGAATACTCACACACAACTACCGAGGCATTTGAGACTGAGACCTCCACCCAGTAACTATAAAGAGCAGGTCCCTAACTGAACTCTTCTTTTGCAAGACACTCTACATTTGTGATACATTCTAAATCTACGTTGGTCCTAGATATCTAAAATTTATACCATTCCTAGATTTTTGAGAACAGCCAATCTGAAATCTATATAGTTCCTAGATATTTGAAATCTACAACTGTCTTAGATGTCTGAAATCTATACCAATTCTAGATCTTTAGAACGGGCGGTCTGAAAAATGACACAAAGAATATGGCATAAGGAAAATATGGCACTAAGAATACCGCCATTTTAATGAAATTGGCCATCCCCAATCTCTGTTGCATTTGCTTACTTGCCGGCCAATATTGAACCATGCAAAGTGCTGTTCGAATTACACAATCTTACCAACAAAATTTCCAAAGTGGAACAGGATAAGGTGATAGATACAAGATGCCAACAATTCGTGCATCATTTATTTTGTTATTCTCTTGGAAGAAGAATCCAGTTTTTAAGGCAAAGAGGGGTCTGTAAACTAATAATCATAGATGATTAGTCAAACCTTACAGTGGATAATTAGCATAGGGGTGTGCTCACATAATTAGCCCTTGTAATGAAATTGCCTGCTTAAAATCAAAATCGACCTAGGAGTTCAATTGGCATAGCTAGAGTTTCAATTATTTACAATAAATTTCCAATAGTGATCTTACCATCCTTGGGTGGAGCACTACTAGTTCACTTTTTTCATTTCATATTTGTGTTGGACGCTCTAACCAATATAAATACTGTCTAACACTTTGACTTCGGATCCTCGAGACAAAACAAAGATGTACTAAAACAAAGGGTCTGATAATTATATGAATTTCAACAACGCGCTTGATGAATTCGAGGTAGTTGATATATATTCAAGGTAGCTACAACCCACCACGTATATTGTACGTTGTCCACAGTGAGGTAGTGAACAACGTTATCGAACACGTTTTTGTTGAAGTTTGTTACAAAATTTTCATGTTTTTAGGAAAATGTTGAGCCTAAAGCATCTTCCAAAAGGGTTGCACGTTCTAAAAACAAAGCTGCTAGAAAAGTTGCTCAACTCTCTAAATTCTTCTATTCATTCCAAAAAGTTTCAGTTGAATTCATCAAATGAAGCATCATGATTAGAAAACCACAATCTCGTTTTGAATGAACGTTCCCAATTTTTACTTCGCCACACTTATTCCTGTTAGAAAATGACCGTCTCAAATTGTCACTAATCCGATCTAATGATCCCTGCAGGTGCACTCCCTTCTCCCCCAAGACGTTCTCGACTTCCACGACCGCTTCTTCGACTGCCTCCTCGCAAGCACCAGCGGCTTATTCCTCCTCATCCACAAGCAACCCATGTATGATGTCCTCTCCCCAGCAAATGGCGCTCTCTGCTCAACACCAACCCTCTCACTCAACAATGGAAAATGAGACTCCCACAATGTCACATACCCAAGTCATGGGAGTTAGTATCCCGCCATTCGCGCCCACATGGACGTGATTTCACGAGAAAACAAACTCCTACAAAATTAATCTCACGTTCCCATCTTCTCTCTGCGTCTACACCTCCACTTCCAACACATGGAGCTTCCACTCTTTTCCTGGGACTGTCCCCTGGGGCGTTTCGCTTCACCACTCGTCTCGATTCGCTCACATTCCAAGCGCACTTTTAAATGGGAACCTCTTCTTCGATCGCAGAGGTGGAAGTCGCGGACACGCCAGTGATTCAAGTCTCATATGATTACGATTTTCTCACCAAAGGTAACGTCTATCTCCTTGAAGTGGCACTGTAAACGCTCCAGAAAGCTAGGAAATCGAAGGAAATGAATTAAATGACTTAGGGATCAAGCCGAGAGGGGATTGGAAACCTCGATCGATCGTTTAGCATCGCAGAATTTTGTGCGTGAAATGTAGTAGTTTTCATATCTATGGGCACATTGATCACGCGAATGTAAATGTCAAAAATTATGGCGCATGGAATGAAACTGCCAATTAATTTAACGAATTGGACGTTCAGGTTGTGTGCGCGTTTTCGAAGTGGATCCACGTACTATCCGGGACCTGGAAACCGCCTGTTCGGCATAAGTTTTTGAATAATCTCCCGGAGGAAATGTATCCCGACTATGGTTTCCGAATCGGGAGCTACGGCATGGGATTAGTAAAATGCATGGGAAGCCTGGTCGCTCTCATTCCAGCCAGGCTTGACGTGGAGATCCAAATGGGGGAAGACATCAGACGAGTAAATGGGCTTGACAATCACTGGGAACTTTGAAGACTTTATGCTGGGCTAACTCGTGAAGAGTTAGGCCCCCCTTTTGGCCCATTTTTGTACAAATCCGAGGTGGGGGGTGCGAAACTTTTGCTCCCCCTTTTGGCCCATTTTTGTACGCATTAGGCCTCCATTGACGCTAAAAGTGCGCGGAACTCAGGTTCCTGCGGTCTTCCGAACCTCAGCCCGAACCAGAGATGCACATTAGGCCCCCCTTTAGGTCCGGCATAAAGTGGCAAAAGTTCCCAGTGAATGAAGGGAGTTACAAGTCCTTCGTGTATTTGGCCAGTTCGATTCTTCGTTTTGCGATTGCAAGGCGATGTTGGCTTGAATATTGGACAAGTGCTGGTGCATAGCTACAACATGAAGTAGAGGTTCCAACAAACGTTCAACTATTTTGTGTAGTGGTTCCGTACTCTGCCTTAAATTCATGGTTTATTGCAAAGCATTGCAAAACCAGTGCTGCAAACTTATTGCACAAGTCTTTGGCACGGAACAACGAATATGCATGTATGAGTAAACCGTTGCAAAACTATTGTAATCTCAAATAGTTGCAAATTGTGCTGTATTGTACTAAAGCATTGCAAAATTATTAATAGATTTATGACGGTCATTGCAAAAACTATTGCAATCTTAGCATTCTATACTAGTGCAGCCACCTGCTGCGCTTGCAATTGATTTGGCCGTGTCCATCAGTTTCTCCGCAATGACCTTGAGTTCAGCTCTCAAGCTCATGTGCTGTAGAGACCTAATCGAACATCTCCAAGATTGAGTCAGAGCTAGCTTTACCGAGTCAAGTTTTGAGTGATTTCGTTATTAGAACGGCGTTTAATTTTTTAAGGTTCATGTCTTCATTTTCGAGAGGATTTCAAGGGAATGAAATGTATGCTACTGAGATACTATTGAAAGAGTAAGGTTCCCAGTCCACGTCTAGACTACCTTTGGACCATGAGGATTGCATCTATGATAGGCCTCATTCAAGATATTTTTACAGTGATATGGAATCTACACGAATCTCATCCTTACAAGGTGAGTCCCATGTCTGGAAGGCACTTGCATTGTAAACGACTAACTTTTGAAGTCAAGGAAATGCGACACCCACATGCATGGGTTGAGACCTTACATTTAAAGAATGGGTCTTCAGAACTACAATACTTCGTTTACATGTAACGCCCTCAATCCAGCAAGCTATATAGCTCGTGTTAATTACCCTAAATGAAGTCCACGCATCAATCTGATCCACCTTAGGTACTTCACAAAACTACAAGCAATTACATGAGGAAACCTAATTTTCAAGGCCTCACTAAGTCTAGTCACCTCTAGTAAAAAGGTGAGCTTCCTATTTTATTTTAAATATTGTTATAGCAAGATACTTCGAATTCATCATGCATATTCAAATCCTATGAAACCACCCCGGTGCATCCTTGCTTGTCGAGAGTTTTACAGTGACACATTATGCAACCGTCACTAATCGGGAGTGTTCAGCATGACAAATTAGCGAACACGATACTTCCTATACAGAAACCACAATATACAGACTTAAACAATAACCATATTCACAAATACAACATCAACAAAAATCATGGTAAATAAAATAGAATGATGATACACGTATTTCATGTTTTCGGAATAACGATCAGCCTCTAATACATCAATGATATACACCTGTACAATTGAAATAATTGCTGAAACGTGCTAAGCATAATTACCATTTTGCATAACCCAAGGGCTTTGGAAAAATCGCTTACATTACATTACATTACAACGTTGATTGTTAGTCCAGAATCCAGTGCCCACCCTTCTCCCCTCCATGCCAGAATAGCAGGTTGTTTTACCAGGTTGTATTGCCAGAAACTATGCTACAGTTTCTGGCAATACAACCTGCTATTCTGGCTTGCCAAGCTTGTTCTATCTAACATGTTGCAAGTGAATGTAGCTTTTGTTGGCCAGGAGGTAACTTGCATTGCAACTTGCAATCATTGAGGTTACCTAAAAAATGAATCAACTCCTGTAAAAGTCGAGCATATCCAGGAACTGTTCTGGAATATCCAAGGCCTACAAGTGTACCTCAACCGTAGGGAAAACAATCTCAGGCCAGGCTGAGAGGCGGGTCTACCATTCATCACGCAGTTTCATGAAAAAAAATTTGAAAATGTGACCAATCTTTAAGAGCTTTGAACAATGAGTCGAGCGAAACTTAGGGGGAGGGGGGGATTTGCAGATCAGCTTGAATGAATACTACCCTCTTTCCTTTTGCATATCAGCTTCAAAGTGATGGAAGGATGCCAAGGGAGCTATGCTTTGTAAGGCGAGACGGACTGTGGATGCATACCGCACCGGTGCACCTTTCACCTCCACGAGAACGACAGCCTCAATTTCGTCATAGTCCCCACCTCCTCCACAGATAAACGCCACAATGGCTGCCTGGAGAGCAGGGAGCCCCGGATTATAGGCAGCTGATTCCATGTAAGAGCCACTCAAGATTTCACCTTCCCTGGTTATTATGGATACACCAGAGGGACACCTGCTGTAGGGTGCGTATGACGCATTAGCAGCTACATACGCCGCGATTTTCAGGTCTAGAAAAGAGGGGTTGTCAGTACGCAGCCAGGACCGCAGGCTTGCCTCCTTTGACAAGTCGATGGGCCTCTGGGGAATCTTATTCCCCTTTTCTCCCTCACTGTGAAGGTTCACATGAAGATTTGAGAAATCCTCCCCACTTAGATCGGCTAAGGCATTGAGACCATTGGTCCTGGACTCCAGGAGAAGGGGGAAGTCTTTAGATAACAAATCATCGGGACCAAATCTGTGCGGGAGGAAGTATGACAGTGGGTGAACTTGAGCATCCTTACCATCTGTCACCAACAATCGAATGTCGCCAGCATCCTTCAATTCCTGAAGAAATTGCCTGAATCGCAACAAAAAAACCTCTTTAAAACCAGGAATCACATTCATACCATGGTAAGACAGTGTGAAATCAATTACACAGAGACGCAGGTGAACATATCCAAAATCAAGTCAACAATTTTTCAACGAAATCACAGATTCATCGGGTTGAAGAAATTCCAAAAATACCCGCAGATGATCGTCACACTTCAACGGGAAGGTGCAAGAATTTTCCATAGATTTTCAATTCATGACCCTCTAGTACCCCATAGCAGAAATAGATGATGGGTTGTTGAAGATGCTTCACTGAAGAGTCGGAACTAACTGAGGAGAGTCTTCAGACTTTTCTACCCCATGGAGGACGTTCAAGTTTCGCACTTACAATAGTGTGCACTGATTGCCAGAGAGACGAAGAACTACCAAAAGATCTGGATGCTTCTAGAGAATGCTCACATCCAGCAATTACCGACATCCAAGAGAATCTCCAGTTCATTCTTACTCCAAAAACAACCACTCCGATGGTCAAATTGAGAGAAATAATAATTCGAATGGTTTCAATTTTATATAACCAGAATCAGTGACGAACACCCCATGTGTTGATCAGAAAACTAGAATAAATTGACCAAAAGAAAGAAAGTCCTCAGAAGACCTACACAAAAGTGATCAAACACGACATTCGAGGTTCTTGGTCGAGGGGAAAGAAGCAGCGAACCTGCAATGCCCGCACGGAGCCGCCGACACGGCGATGAACACGAGCCTCTTCTCGCCGTGCTGCAACGCATTCGCCACCAGGAACTGCTCGGCATGCACGGAATGATTCACTGGCAGCTTCGGAAACTCCAAGTTCACCCCTAGAAAGATGCGCCCGCTCAACCCGAGCGCCACCGCGCCAACATGGAAATTCGAAATCGGCGGACGCGCCAGGGCCGCCGTCGGCTTCACCAGCGTCGCCAGGAACTGCTCCACCCCTAACCCGGAAGCATGCCGTAGCTTCGCCGCCTTCGCAGCCCCAATCACAAATTCCGGCATCCTATCTATCCAAACAGTCCAAATCTCTCCGTCCAGAGCAAGAAACTCAGCTCCGCAGCTTGGAGCATCAACAACACGAATAACCTAAGCAAATTTCCGCAATCCCCCCTCTTCTTGCAGCCCCAAATCTAACCAAAGCACCAGAGCTCCCAGTAAACTTGCTCGATGGAATCTTGACAAAGACGCAGTACTGTACTGCTGCGAATCGCTGGAATTCTCTCTTGGGTTCTTCCTTCGTTCGATGTGAGCGAATTCCAAGGCACGGCAAGAGAAATTGCGGACCCATATTCTGGAAGTGAAGTTGTTTCGCGCGCTTGACCCTGTAACTTACTGTACAACTGTAACGCTGTTGAGATCGTCAAGAATGGCGAGTGCGGCTTGCCGTGAAGAGGGGAGGGGCGAGGCCGCAATTTGCGTGTGGCCGTGGATGTTGTGGCGGCAACGCAAATAGAAAGAATGTGATGAACATCATTTCACATGTGCGAGACGACGGAAGTCAAGGGCGCTGTAGATGATCAGCTGCGTCGCCGGGCGCTGTCACCATCAGGATGAATTCGAGGATGAATTCGTGGATGAAATTTGTGGATGGAATTCGTGGATGAAGTTCTGGATGGTTGTGGCAGTACCGGACCTCTGTAATGTCACCCAGTGGACATGCACTGTCACTGGCTCTGCAGTAGATGGTGCGGAATATTCCACATCCAACAATAGTACTTCATCAGTGCCGTATGTAAGTATCTAAGTGGACAAGTGGGGGGTTAGTGCGACGAGCATGATGCACAAAGGAAAAGTAAGTTAGTGGGCATGAAGCATCGGATTTTTTTTGGGCAAAATTTCGCACTTGTCAGACTGTTTCAGCCTGTCGGACACCTTCCCTCCAGATTTGCTCCAGTGGTTTGAAGGCTTCTGGCAACACTTGTCCAAAAAAAAAACACTGGCATGAAGGCTACTGAATGTTAAATTATTAAAACTTTACTTGATCTTACGGAGGTCTCTAATTGTATTTTGTAAGGTAGGAGGTTGTAAAACGGAGCGGGCATTAAAATGGAACATGACTCAGAGGTACATTTTGCTTTCTTCAATGTACCACCTATGCACGTTTCAAGAGGTGGTCCATTTTGATGACCACAATTGATCACTTTTGTTGAACTTCAAAAATTTGCAACTAATTCCACAAGGGTCCAAAAAATATGAAACGACTTGGGTTAGATTTCAATTCCACTTGTCTTTCAACAAAAACTTACTGAAAAATATTTCAAGATGTTTTACCTCCCCAAAATTCAGTTTCAGTGCTTAGATGCTCCATTTCTGGACCTCCTACCTTAGTCTCTGATCCGAATACAAGGGGAGGAGGTTTGCATTGACAAAAGTTACATGTGAAGAAATTTAAAGAGGGCCTTAATATTCAAAAAAGTAAACTGGTGTTTCAAAGATAAAGTTTCTTGTAGTAAAGCTTATGTTTGTTGGAGTTATGTAGCATGCATTCGTTGACTTTGGATTGAATGGGAGGATAGAGGTTTTGCATTTACAAAAGCTAAATTACATGAGAGGAAGTTTGAATAAAAAATAAAAATGAATATAGTGATATTGAACACATTTGCAAATATGACTACTTATCATTGTATTCAATGAATTTTTCCTATGTAAATTCATTCAAAGTACACTACAATTTTTTTACATTTCTTTACGCTTATCCAAAGTGATGTATTCAAAGGTGAAATTTAAGAAGTACTCAGGGTTGTCAAAGACTTGGAGTCATGAAGATGGATTTGAAAACCTTTATACATTTAGAAAACTACTTATAATCACATTTGTATGCAACTTCTTGTAACATCAAGAATGGGGTATTAAAAGAACAAAGTAAATTTTGACTTAGATACATCCATACCCAAAAGTCTAGTTAAAGAACAAAGGATGTGATTTAAAAAAAGAAGATTAGAAACACAACAACTGTGATATTGTAGAGGTGTAGTGGAAGATGTAGGTGTGGTTATTTTATTTGTGACAAATTTGTGAACTAGTAGAAACATGGTATGGTCAAGAAAATGATCACAAGATGGCCAAGAATTTATCAACTAATTGGTCATTATGGGTCAATTTTTCTCATCTCCACTCCACTTATTTGTCCTATTAGTTTGTGCTATAAAATAAACTTATATGCATGTGATTATAAATTTTAACATTCAATGGAAGAATATTTTTAACAATTGGATGTATATTGGTTCTATTCATGTCAAAGAATCACAAGTATCATTGATAAAAATACTTTTCTCTTGAAAAAAAACATAACCATGTGTAAGTTCATTTCAAAACAAACACTAATAGGACAAACCAATGACGTAGCAATAGGAAACCTACTCAGAATGTAGTGATGGGGAACCCATTTGGAGCTTGAAATAAAGAAGGCATTTGTGACATAATTACATGAGGGTGGCATATCTGAAGTCACTCATTAAATATAGAAGCAAGGAATCGCACTAACTTACAAGAATCCGGTCCAAGCCATAGAGCAGCTCCAATGAAGCCGAGACCCAATATATATGTCAAAGGGATAATGAGAGGGCCATTAAAAAACACATGCTCCAACGCAACTAGTAGTGTTCTTTCTTTATTCTCGACCCCATCATTTTCCATCCCCAATCCAAAAGTTTGGCAAAATATGAAGACTGCCCGCACGTTGGCTCCGAATAGGAAAAATCATCATTGTCATATCATTTCAAGATTTGTTATATGTGCTAATAAACTGAAACTCCCACTTATTGCATGAATTCAAAGGTCTATTTTTAACAAAGAATCTTTTCTTCTCCTTCATTTTATAATCTTTTTTTATAATGTAGAAAAGTCCATTTGAGGTTTGGATTGCCAGCTTTGCATTGGGTCAATTAATTTTTTAAAGCCTCCAAAAGGGATTGAGATCCACCTCCCTCCACTTCAAAATCTCCATATTGTCTTCATCTTGAATGTGAGGGAGGACGATTTTTCAGCAGATATCGTACCGAAGTCATGAATTCATGCCTACATACCATAATCGTACATATTATGTATATTTTTATGCACTAAATCAGTGTCATTAAAGTCTTTATTAAAGTGTACAATTTATGTATTTTAATTATACAAATGCAGTATCCAAAATGCACCTAAATTGTATTGATATCTATATAACAATCGTATGTTATTGATAGGCATTGTTTACGCACTGATTCAGTGCATAAAAATACACATAATATGTACAATTATGGTACGTAGGTATAAATTCACAACTTCAATTTTGTATTTGTACGAGCCTATGAACCTTATAAATTAGAGATGTTGTTCCCATCTTTACAATAGAGATGCTCTTACAAGTGACAATCATACCATAGAAACTTATAGTGGCTAGTGTCCTTTTGTTGACTGCGTGGTAATCATTCTATGGCATGCCTGTAGAAGTAGATTGCAGAATATATTTCTTTGGTATATTTAGTTTTGCGGTCTTGGCTTACTGTATGTTAGCAATAGTATCTGCTGAAGTTGTAATTGCTGGTTCACAGTGCAGACAAATTTTCATCTTTATAGACAAAGCTGGGTTTTTTTCTAAGGGCACCACCTACATCCTACTATAGCAAACCCTGTTACTATTCATTCCCTGAAATAGCGACAAAACGTGGGGTGAGTGAAAAAAGTCACAAATAACAAAATGGGTGAGAAGCAACAAAAGTCTAAATACTTGGAATGAAAAACAACAGGGTTCGTTGTAGTGTCCTTTCTTTATCAAAATCTCTTGGTCCATTTCCTCTAGTATCAAATTTTTTACCAACCACTTTTTTTCAACATCAAATTTGCAAAGGCTACAATCCTCTTCTTTCAAAGACATGCCAGTTTTGAAACAAAACTTTCAATTTCATTACATTGGGCAAACACAATCAGCAGAGCAGAGACTAGCTGCTGTAGATAAGCTTTGGTACTAATTTAAATAGTTTAAGCTAATAGTATAAGTTCGTTCCAAGGGAGGCTATTCAATTAGGTTTACTTCTACAACAACCAAAAACAACCAACTAGGAAACAAAACACCAAGAAGAAAATATACTTCCAATAAATATCACATCAATTCCTCTCATTTCCATCTAATTATTAATTCATTTTCACTCCCCTCTTAAAGCCACAAAGGAAAGTGATCTCCCAAATTGGTCTTCACAACAATCTTTCTTTGATCTTGAGCTCTTTATCTTTATCTCCAATTCGGCTCACTCCAGGTACAACTTAATCAGCCTCTCAAACTTCCGACTTGGACTTGATCACTTTGCATAGATCTTTGTCTCCTTCCATGGAAACAATAATTCCTTTCAACAATTTGATTTCTTCCTTCCTTGTACCACACTTTAACTTCATGCCTTGACAATTACAAAATTGACATTTCTTACCTCCTAATTTGGAATACTTCTTCTGACCTTCCTTCTCATGCATCTTCCAATTAGGCATTATTCTCTCAGCAATTATTACTCAGGCAAACACTCTCAATATGATGCTTAATATTCACTCTAATTCCGACTTGGATTAACATACTCCATGATTTTAGTGAAGATCTGTTTCCAATTTGATTGGCACTTACCACAGACTCACAAAGACGATTAAGAATCAGAACATAAGCTCATCCAAACTTAATCCTTATTCGGATACTTATCACAATCAACACACTAAATTGACACATGCATACCAGGGCTTTTTTTTTTCATTTTTTGAGAAGTGCCGTAGTGGCGATATAAAATTTTGCAATGGTGCTTCAAAATTCAACATTCATCCATATCAGATAGAAAATACACATATCACATGTCTATAATTTGGTTTTCATCCACAATCTGACGATTTCATCCATTTTCTTTTTTTACTTTGAATTTTTTTTGGCGATTTCATTCAAGTTTTGGGTCAGTTTTTGTACCATTTTTTGGCCAGATTATTTTTTCTGGTGCCAGATTGCACCAGAAAGCCAGAAAAAAAAGCCCCGATGCATACATGCTCAAACAACTCATAGACAGCCATGCTTCACTTCACAATTTTACTCAGACACTTTCAAAAATATTTCTTTATTGTTTCTGATTTGGTGAACACATCACCGTTAAATCTTATAGATTTATCATCCAACTTAACAATTGTCAGATCTTCTCATCCTATTGTCACACAGATATAATATTCTAAATTTAGCCACTTTGTCTTCCCATTCGTAATTACTCACTGAATCTCAATCTTCCACTGAATCACATCTATTCTTTATCCTTCATCATCACACTCACAAACACCATTAACTCTCCAACTTGGACATTGGATACAAAGCAATTGACATCTACTCTAACACATAGAGCCACACATGACTTCAAACTCCCTGATTTGGATTACCCTTGTGATACTGCAAATCTTCAATCTACTCTCCCTCTCACAACTAGGACACACTCAAACAAACAATCTCTTGGATCACCCTCGTGATACTGCAGGGACACTTGACTCCACTCACAAACCACAAGCAACCAAGTTGGAATACAAAAAAACGCAACACAAATACATAGCATGCCTGCTGGGACACTCACTGACATTCTCATCAAACAATGGGTAAAGAAAAATAGGGTCAAATCTCATCCTAATAGGAAACCAAAATTGGCAGTTACCCAATTGGGAGAAGATGGCCTTAACTGCAAGGCTAACTTTTGATGTGGAACTAACTAATAAAACCGCAGACTTACACAATCCGACTTGGCTAGCCAGATCGGCACACGACCTAGCTACACCTACCTACTTGAAACTGATTGGACAACAATCATATGTCACCAACCTAACCCCAAATTGGATTCTAACACACCAAAAACACCAAATTGGTAAACAAACAGTCACACAAACACTCAAATCAAACTCAATAGAACAAAGACTCACCCAGTTTTACATACAAAAAAATCAAAACTAATTATGTACAGTTGCTACAACTAATCCTAAAGAAATACCTACCTTGTCCAAGAACATACCCACTTCCAACAATCTAGGTATTAGGCTTGGTTTTGAAATGGCAAATGTTTAAAATCTAACAAGTTCATGAAAGTGGGGCTATATATCCATCTTTTTTCTGCACTCTCTCTTCTTCCAATTGGTTGCCACTTGCCAATCCTACCAATTTCTTTGTCTGATTTTGGATCTTCCATCTTCACACTCCAACCGGTTATTTTTACAAAGGAATCAACTAACAATGAACCAATCGGTGGTTCTCCATGAACTTTGAGAGTATCTATTACATAATCATTTTATTTAATTTAGAAACATAACATTCAATAGTATGTGTTAACTTCTAAAAGGCCATTGTCCCTTTGGGGGACAAATGGGATTTTGGGCAGGTACCTACATGTTGAATTTTTGTCATGATTTTCCGAAACTTTTTTCAAAGATAGAAAAACTGCCAAGCTTTGTGAAAATATAATTTTTTTTCAATCGGTGCCCGGGAAAAAAAGTTATGTCCAAATAAGCTCAATTTTTTTTTCTTTAAGATTATATTTTTGTCTATCTGGAAAGTTTTTATTCATTTCATTTGGATTTTTTATGAGAAAGTTATGGACAATCTTGTTTTTCGGACACTTAGAGCATCTTCTTGAAAAAAATAACTTATGGGATTCAATTTTAAATGCAATTTTAACAATTTAAAAAAAAAAATTCCACAAGGTTTAGTTTTTTTCCTAGAACAATCTCACCATTGGGATTAGTGCTTTTTGATTCCATATAAAAGATATTAATATTTTAGATTTTCCTTCCGTCTCATACCTACTTCTACTTAATAATTATTTTAATAATAAAAATTCAATTTTTTTGGAATTTGTCTTTTCCCTAGATTCTCAACTCAATTCTCTACTATAACAATTTAAAGTTCAAAACTCTGTAGTGCAAAAAATTTAAGTTAAAAATGTTTGAATTCATAAAATCTAATCCCACAATGTGATGAAAATTAAACTTGTTTTTTTACTTTAAATGCAAGTATCTTGCAATGTATGCAATAAAAAATTTTGAAAGTTTTCCCACACATTCTCATACTAGTTAGGTATAAGATCCTATGGTTAGATGTGAAAAAAAAACATTTTTCAATTTTTTTTACTCTCTACTATAAAAATGACAATTTTGGGTGTTTTTTGGCAAAGAAAAGGCCTTTGGCTTGTAGGGATTAATATTGCCTTGGTTCTACAGTGATGGTGTGCCTCTACTTCCTCCACTTGTCTAATTCATCAGTAGTTACTGATGAAACACTATTGGGGTGTGGAATATACCACACCATCACTGTAGAGCTACTGAGTGTCATGAATGTTTAAGACAAGTGCCTGAATAATCCAATAGGTTTCAAATCAAAAATTGGGAGCACTGCAAAGAAAATGTCTCCATTTTCTCAGAATGGCTAAAAATTGTCACCGTTCCTTGTACTGACATTCTTGTGTTCAACTAAGGAAGGCAGACCCTGCAGGAGCAGCCAACAGTAACCCAAGTTGTCTCATTATCCGTAACCTTTGCAACTTTCGCTCTGGCTTTCGTTGTAAGTTAAGCTTGCTCTCTCTTCTTGCTGCATTCAACGACATCTCACTCAGGACTAGTTAAATACGATTTCAAAGAAATAGTTTTACCTCACGGACCAACCAAGCTTGTGGAGCTGAACATACCAGACACATATTCTACTAGATTGAATGTAACCAGAATGAAAACAATAGAATACTATGGAAGGCAGGAACGTGGAGATCTTGATCGACATGCTAGAGCATAACTAGCATCCAAAAACTGCATCAAAAATATGTACAAATAAGCTTCAACCTAGGCAAATTTTTATCAAAATACACGAGCCATGAAGGCAACACAGCAGCTGCGTTGTTGTCTAGTACCACCGATAACCCCAGGTTATGCCAACGGTTGATTTGGGACTTGTCATTGGAATGGCCTGATGGCCATGTTGTGGATACACTTCACCCTCTAAGGTAACTGACCTTAAATCGCAGTTAAGCAATTCAAAAATATTAAATTAACTAGCATCAAAAATATGAAATAACTTGGATTAGATGCCAATTCTACTTGTTTTTCAAGGAAATTCTAATGGAATCATAGCCATTTACTTCATGTGTGCTTTAGATTTGTGGAGTCCTCTATCTATGTCGAGGAAGAGAGGAAATATAAATCAAAATTTTTTACCTCCCCAAAATTCAATTTCAACTCTTAGTTGGGTAGTTTTTGGCCCTCCTACCTTAGCTAATCCGCGTTTCGTAAACAATAGTTCAATGCTTACAAAACACCAGTAGGTGTTTCAGATTGACTAGAAATATCTACCTTACCATGAGCATAAACAAAGTCCATTTTATGTCTCTCAGGCAACAGCACCTAACTTACTTCCTGAACTGTTCGGTTCTTTCCTTTCAAGTTGGTCAAGCCATCTTTCCCAGGCTCGTCTTTCGTTGCGGTCTCTGCCGCATCATCGCCTTGGTAGGCCGAATCGTGAACACCTGTCGCTGCTCTGCCCGAGGGATCCAGGTTGTTGGCCCAGGCCTTGTCCCAGGCAATTGCTGCAGCAGTACTGCAAGCTACACTGGGTCCTCCTGGAACAGTAAGCCGTGCTGCTTCCTGCACAATTCGGACATTACCCGCATCATCAGTCAAGTCAGTCAGTGCCTCGATTAAATCGCTTATCACGGAATCATAGAAAAAACAGTCCACAAATGGCTCTAATCCAGGGTACTCTGATAAGTACGTAACTGAAAAGAAGGGATATCAATATAAAAAAGCGGATGGTGGGACTTCAAACAGAATGTCATAGAGTTCTACAGTACGTTTTATGTCATTTTTTCTCTCTCTGCCATATACGTGTGAGCCCCCAAGAATGGCACAGACCTGGGGGAAACATCTCTCGAAGATCATGCGGTAGTAGTAACCCTCCTTCGTTCCTGGAGTGTTGTGTGGGTACACATGTTTCGCATTGGCAAGCATCTGATCCGTAACCTGCAAAGCCATTCATTTGAACGAATGTCAGGTTCCACAGAGGAAAATGCAATATCGCCTACAACGATAAAATAAAGGTTCTAATCCCCAACCTCTCGTACTACAATCTAACAACTGTAAACAGGCGAGAAAGTATATTTCAAATTATTCAACAAACAGATATATTCATGAAATATAGTATCCCAGGCTATTCACAGAAAGCAAACTGATTGGAAAGCGCAGTGGAGTGAAATTAGACCTGGCTGGCTGCATGATCCTTTAGACCATCAATCCAGCTGTAGCCGACACCGTCACTGAACTGCTCCTTCTGTCTGTACAAAATATGCTGCAACCGGCAAACACGAGGTCCGAAAATCAGAATCGACGTCTAGATCTACAATTCTCTATAAAAAAATATATCCAAAACGATCAGAGAACGAATTCCAGAGTGTGCAAAAAGATGCCCCTCAATTATTGTCCTACTGGGACCAAGCTATTACTTTGGGCAGGTAAGGATTCTCTTCATCGTCAAAGGCTTTGCGCATGATCCACTTCTCAATTCTCCCTTCTTTCAAGTTCACCTGCACCACCAATCCTGACATTTAGCTCTAAGAAAACAGTGCAGATGCTACATGAGCATCTCAAGATTGCAATATGAAGAGATTATTTGATGTGAACAGGAAAAAATAGTACTGTAGGGTTTAATGTTTAGGGTTGAAGGTTAGTTGCCCTCAGATTCTGTAACTTGGGACGCATTAATGAGTGTGGGAAGTTAGAGCTAAACTACGGATGCAAAATTATGAACGCACCATTTTCTCAGCAGGATCAATTGACATGGCAAGGCTAACAAAGTCCTTGTCCAAAAATGGCACGCGGGCTTCCAGACCCCAGGCCGATGTTGACTTGTTGGCTCTCAAGCAATCATACAAATGCAGAGCCTTCAACTGCACATACAACAGGGAAACCCTCAGTCAAAAACGTTGGAATAGGTATAAACACATAATCAACGTTCATTTCACGAGAAAATTACAAAAAAGATGTTGAGATGTCACGAGCAAAAAAAATGATTGAAAAAACAGACCTTCCTACAAGTCTCCTTATGAAGCTCTTCCTTGTTGGGAGCTTTGTGGAAGTAAAGATAACCCCCAAATATCTCGTCTGAGCCCTCACCAGAGAGAACCATCTTCACACCAAGAGCTTTGATTTTCCGAGACATCAGGAACATGGGTGTGCTCGCTCTAATTGTAGTAACATCGTAAGTTTCAACGTGATATATTACATCAGAAATCGCATCCAGACCCTCCTGAACAATTTAAGAATTATGTCAACAGCCTTCATATAACAGGATAAATTACTTCATAGCAAAACTAAATATTCAAGCACGCAGCTAGTCTTCTGAAAAACAGGAAAGGTCCACACAAAACAAGAGATCTAACGCAAAGAGACATAGCTAACCTGAACGGTGAAATGGAACTCTTTATGCACTGTACCTATGTAGGCAGCAACTTCCCTTGCGGCCTTCAAATCAGGAGATCCCTACACACAAAAACACTTCAACATGAATGGGACAAGTCTGGCATCATAATTTAAATAATACGGAGTAATATTTAATAAGTACAGTGGCCTGCAACCAAAAGTTGCAAGGCAATTCATCCCACACTAATTATACAGACTACTAGAGCTTTTGTAAACAATGTGCACCAGTAGTCAAATGATATTAATGGATTGCCATTGAAACAGCTCTGACTTTTTTCAAAGACCAATAAAATGACTGCAGTACCTCCAGTCCAACACAGAAAGAATGAAGTTTGTTTCCCCACTGCTTGGCTGCGTTACTGCCGGCTAGATGTCGTTGAGCAACCGCAGCTACCAACGAGGAATCAAGGCCACCCGACAGTAGCACTCCAAACGGTACATCGGTCATTAACCGTTTGATCACTGCCTGCAGAACCAAAATAAAATTTCTCAAAAACATCTTGTGGACCTCAAAAAAACTCTGTATCAGAATGCTTCTCTAACATACGTACAACATGAAGAGGAAAGAGACTTGTTGGAAATGCCCTCAGTCAGCTTACTTTCTCAAAGGCGTGTCGTAGTGTGAGTGGATCATAAGGCTCAGCTGGAATGCTTTCGTTGAACCAGGTTGGGCTGTAATATCTACGCAGACCACCTGCATTAACCCCCAAAACCATACGTGAGAAACAAGCTACCAGATGACCTTCAATATCTGTCCGTAGAATCCTGATTAGCAACTCTAAATAAGAGAGTACCTTGCTTGCTCGAATAGATGTATCCTGGTGGAAACGTCTCAAAGCGTTCACAGTCATCTTTCAATGCCTTCATCTCAGATGCAAACCATACAGACCCTGTCCATCCCATCCCACTTCCCAAATTCAACAATGGAGTAGCAGAAGCTGATTCACTAGATTGGAAAAGCAGAAAAAATGCCAAAACCCTCCCAGAAAACCAAACCACATTCAACCCTGATAATTGTAATAGCATGTAAGACCGTTTCGAACATAAATCCCTGCATCATTGTAACGCAGAAATGTTGCATCCTAAAACACCTTGTTACGAAGATTCTACTAGTATGAAGAACTACAAAGAATAAATAAATTGAAGTAACGAGGCAGATGAAAGAGACCATCACTGCCCCACCCGAGGTAGAGTGGCGCGATTCCGAGAGGGTCACGAGCAGCAATGAATGACTTATCACGCAAATCTGCCAACACAAACGAAAACATGCCATCCAGCTTCCCAACCAACTCCTCTCCAATCTCCTCGTACTGCACAAACCAGCAAGAGAACAAACAGACTAGTATACCAGAATTTGATCACCAAATAAAAAGTCTCTCCAGCATCAAAATTCGAACTCCTCTTCAGCGCCTTGACAACACCTTCGAAACTTCTCTCGTACAAGCAAAACTTCGCGTAGCAATCTACCAATACTCTCAAAAAAAAAAGGATAACAAAAAGCATTCTGAACCTGCAATAACCTTCTTCAGAATTAGGTCAAGGGCGCAGTTGATGTCACTCACCAGATGTGCAATAACTTCGCAATCACTCTGAGTATTGTACTTGTGTGCACGCATGCCTGCCTTCAGTGCCTCATGGTTGTAAATCTCACCATTAACCTGCCATCACCAACAGATACGCATAACTAAACTTCCAATGCAAACGAAAGGCTCAACAGAACTTACAAGCAAAGAAACAGAATTCAAGCAAACTTCCAATGCAAACGAAACGCTCAGCTAAGCTTTCAAGCCAAAAAATCTGAATTCGACAAACATTCCAATGCAAATGAACGCTCAACTAAACTTCCAAGCAAAGAATTTGAATTCAAGCAACCTTCCAACGCAAACGAAACTCTCTACTTCAATTAAAGGGTAACTGAATTCTCAATGACTCACCGCCACCACAATGTCCTTGGACCCGTTGAACAACGGTTGGTCCCCCGACGCCGGATCGATAATGGCCAAGCGTTCATGCGCCAAGTACACGCCAGCTTCTTCATTCACAAACAGCCCGCTCCAGTCCGGCCCCCGGTGTCGCAACCTACACACCACCACTACCCACAATCACAATCACAATCACAATCACAATCACAAATCCTAAACCCTAAACCCTAAAACCCCTTCTCAATTCTCCCCCAAACCCTGAACCACTCCAAATGCTTGAAATTTTTGGCAACTGCATCGAGCCCACCTGCGAGAAAGCTCCAGGCACCGAGATCGGCGCTTGATGGACTTGTCGTAGCACCCCAGGATGGCCAAAATTCCGCACATTGTAACGTTTGGGTCGGGTCAAGATTTGGGGACACAACAGAAGGGTTTAGAGAAGAAAGCTTGCGAAGGAGAATGAAAGATCCGAGAGCTGTGGTGAAGAGAGCTACAGTACCGGTATGGTGAAGAAGAGAAACATAAACCCTGCAACAGGCACTATTACTACAATCCAGAGACCTCAAAACTGACGCTCAAGATTCGCTTGATCTCAACCGCAACGAAAAACCACGTCCGAAAAATCTAATCTCCCGCTTAGCCTTCAAACGAGCTCTGCGCCTCAAACGACGCTAGAAAATTCTCCAAAAAACTCTGAAAAAAAACACAAAGCGGTCTACGCAGAGAGAAGGAAGCAGAAAGATGGAGTGGAGATATTCATGCTGAAATGCGATGAAGTATGCCGGAAGTTTTTAGAAAATACGGCGAAGCGCTATGCCACCCCCGCCTGGCGGTGGCCAAGTCCGCCAGGCCTGAGAACGCCGGCACGCCAGGAGGGGCGGGGCGGTTTTTTTTGGCTCCAGAGCAGGGAGTAATTATCCACCCAATATCTACATTTCTCTCTTCATCTTCGAATCACCAAATATCATCTTCCATTTTCAATCTACGTTTCCGGCTGATTCCGATAACACGAACCTTCTGCCCCTTTTCTTCCCAACAATACGCCTCGAGAGCGTCGAGGCCCAATATCTACTAATTAAAGACAGTTGCAATCAAAGATCTATGAAACTAGAAGACTTGACTTTCCATTAGAGACGCGACATCACACGGGCACGACCACCATAGCCACGAAACCCTAACGCAGGGGCGTAGAAAGCCTTCACGCGTTCTTACCGGGAGCAGAATTTCATTGACCTTTGTTGACAGCAATTCGGGATCCGGAGCAGGAAGGTTGGGGTTTTTCTGATCTGGAATTTTCGCAACGTTTTTCCGGCACTTCTGAAGCTTCCTTTCAAATTTTTCGCGGCGTTTTTTTGGTGGGGCAGATTCGCTTTTGCAACAATTATTGTGGCTTCGGCGGAACGAACGCATCGCATCGGGGGAGTCGAGGCCTGGTGAGATCCGAAGGTGACCCGAAGGTTTCGATTCGAGAGGAGTTCGTGGATTTTGGCGAGGAGAGGAGGAAATTGGCTGGCGGAATCCAGAAGTGTCTGGATGGCGGTAGAGGAGGGGTTGCGTGAG
Organism: Neckera pumila; assembly: GCA_963969595.1. Classification (NCBI taxonomy): domain Eukaryota; kingdom Viridiplantae; phylum Streptophyta; class Bryopsida; order Hypnales; family Neckeraceae; genus Neckera; species Neckera pumila. The sequence continues at coordinate 24,008,534 of OZ018409.1, read as the reverse complement.
TGATGGATGCGTCGCAATTGGTGTTTCGGAGTAGCTCCTCGGTGGCAGGGGTGGTTTCCTTTGGTTGTGATTTCTCGGGATTGTTAGGTAGACTGAACAACAAGGATTGCGGTGCAGCGGTAGAAGAGGACAGGGGGGGATTTGGTAGAGCAAGATGTGGCTATTCTATGCGTTGGCGGGGCCGATTGCCCTGGGCATGGTCACGGGTGTGTTGCAGTACTTCGCTGCCCGCACTGTGCCCTTGCATGTCCGATTGATTGTAGGCTATACTTGGTTCTGCACCATCTCCATCATCGTTCTTGTGCCGGCGGACATCTGGACTGTAAGTAGTGCCATCCACTACCTTCTTCTAGCTTTTCTTCTCTACTAGGTATTCCTCTGTATTGACTTGTGATTGATCACGACGACGGTGCTTAATCTTGTAGATTTGACACTCTGGCGCGGGTTTCTATAATGGGACCAATCCTCCCTGAACCTCTATCTAGCCCCAGGATTCTGCTGATTTCAAGTTATGAAGTGTTTCCGGCCCATTAATTTTTCGTCAAGATCTATTTCTGTAACTTGAGTTCTGTTTAGAAGCTTTTTGCGGGATGCGATTTTACTATCAATTTTGTATGATTCCATCTTTGAGGCGAACTTGGGGATTTAATTTACCGTAGTGATTGCTTCGGATGCAAATTTATACGCGTCTGTTTTATAATTTGGAAACCTGGACAATGTGGAATTCGTGACTGCATCTGCTCCATCTAGAAGATTTCTCCTCTGGGACGTCTTCATGAGGAGTACTGGGCAAGAATCCTGTCACAGGGTTTTAAATTAGGCTCGCTGAAACCCCGACGGATCGCGTGTCATTTTGCTAGTATGCTTTATACGTTGGTTATTTACAGCAGCAGAGTACACCTTAATACTTAGGCGTCTGGTTTGAGAAGTCATCGCCCCCAATTTCAGTGCTTTATCGCCAGTTGCTCTCTGTTTGGATGCGTTTTAAGAACGAGCGGCAACTGGGCACATCCTCGGCCATCCCCTGCTAGAATTGGGGGTTTGGAGCACTAGCACTCGTTGAATTTTTACGAATTGGTCTTCCATGTCGATAATTATCATTTGGAAAATATATATCCAATGCAAGTGTATATTTCTACTGGGAAGCTTGTGTCAATCCACTTCACACGAATGCTTCAATAGTCAATTTCTGCTTTTCAATTGAACGAGTCTTCTTGTGATTTTGGGAGGCAGACAGTTTCTTTGCAAGGTAGCAAATCCAGCATTGCTACATTATGGAGCTGGTCGTATTGGAGCACGTTCTTTCTCACTTGGTAAGCATTCTATCGCCCGACGTGCATGCTGTGTCTTTTCTAGTATACAGTTGTTTCTGCCTGGAGGTTCAGATTTGGAGGTTCAAATTATGCTCGGATGATTTGTACGGACTATTGAAGTTCAGGCTTTTTGTGAGGCAGGGGTATCGTTCCCTTGCTACAAGGCTACGAGGATGCTGGAGATTTCACTGTGTCAAAGAGGCTCAAGACAAGCGCTCATCAAAATCTCGTTTTCTATTCGGCTGTGGGATTTGTTGGGGGTATTGGGGTTCTCATCATGATTTTCATGAACAAGCTACACTGGTATGATTCATTTCCTTCTGCTGCGCAGGAAACTTGTGCACTGATTTTTAGGGGCTGTTTGAAGGGAGTTATTATTTGTCTTCGCATTGATTTCATTTATCCTGTCCACATGTCGCCGGAAATGACTAGTAGTGCCTGTCTATGTATATCTACGGGTCAGTGCTGTTAATTTTCACCCGTCTCCTATTCTGTTCCTTGTTTCGAACACTTCTTTTGTCCTTCATTTACGTTTTCTCACTATAGCAGATTACTCTGCGGTGTCTGGTCTTTCCTATTCTCATAAATTGATTGGTTTCCGGCATATGCCTCTTTCTCAGGAATGGGCTTCTAGCATTGGCGATTGCCTGCTCCAACACTTTTGGGCTTGTTACTGGTGCATTTCTTCTAGGCTTTGGCTTGGTGGAGATTCCTCGAAGCATGTGGCGCAATGCAGATATGGACTACCGCCAGAAGCATCTGACTCACAAAATTTCACGATGTGCTGTCAAGCTGGACGATGCTCACCAAGAGTTGTCTACTGCCATCGTGGTAAAATCCCAAAGATGTTACTGATTAGTAGTTGAATGTTATGGTACTAAAGACATTCTCGCTAGATATATATTTCTTCACCTGAATTTTGATTTAGCGATTACTTTTGTATGTATCCATCCTATATTCTTACTGCTATCTAAGTATTTTGATGTTTAGAAAGCTGAGGGCTAATAAATATGTTCATTCACTGAGAATAACAGTTTCACAGGAATTTGAAGTTTCATTTTGTCATTCTGGTAACATGAGGCTGCAGACTCCATGTCTGTCACAGCAGTTTTTCTGAAGAACAGTAATCCAATTGTTGGCTGCATGTCATTGAAGTAAATTTGGAGGGACTTGAGAAAATAGGCTCCTCTTTGTCAAAGCTGGGGAAATTTCGCCAGCAAAGGAAACATTGGATAAAGGACTTAACTTATTGTGGTATTATTCAACTAGTTAAAGGACTTAACTTATTGTTTTTTCATTCTTGGGGCAGATTGCACAAGCAACTTCAAACCAGATGTCAAGGCGTGATCGTCTGCGGCGCTATATGGATGTGATTGACGATACGCTGGCAGAAATGGTAAGTCCTACCCATTTGCTGTTTATTGCATCTGATTAAAATCTCCTTTCTTGAGTATTGCGTGATCTTGTGGATAATGAAAAATGCTTTATTAGTTTGTACTTTTACATTCGAGGGTATCGTGTGCAAGCCAGTTCTACGCAATGTGTTCAGAAAGTCACTTACTCTTTCGTTTGTGCATGTTTCTGAGAACCTATGGGTGATGTGATGGCAGGTTAGGGAAGATCCAGTGTTTAAGCCATCAGGTGGAAGAATGGGAGAAAGCGACATGGACTACGATCAGGATGAGAAATCAATGGCTGCGCTGAGAAGGCGTCTACGCAAAGCACAAAGTTCTTATAATCGCTACAAAAGGTTGTTAATGATATCTCTGCTATAACCTTTCAGCAATTTTAAGTAGTGTAGATACGAGTTATCTGGTTGTTGCAACCCTACTTTCGGGTCTATTCAAAGTTGTAGTAGAAATCAGGCAGGTTTTAATTCTCTTTCTACAAACTGGTCTTTAAATGTCTTCGCTGCGTATTTTATTCGATCGTTGCTAAACCGAGTGCCGATGACCCATCGATACAATGGTTTCTCAGTGCGGTTCGCCGGAATTCATGATGACGACACAAAGGTTCTGGTCAGCGGTACAGGCTTGCGTAAAACGCACCCTAGCCGTATGTAGGGCTACCTATCGGACAGTCTACATTGCTTGTGTTCATATCGTATTAATGGCTTGCAACTGACAGTTGTTTCTGAATGGGCAGTGACTATGGCTTATGTGTCTGGGAGGCACTAGAATTGGAAGAGACAGTGAAGAATATTCAGCGTGGAAGTGATACTGATGGGTAAGTTTGCAACTTTTTATTGCAGCGACTGCAGACCATCATCCGGGATACTCTTTTGTTCAGCAACGTGCATTTCATTTCTTTTTTGAGGTATTGATTATTTTAACTCGATATGTGTAGTGTGAATCTAGTTATTTGATCCTCTTCTTTATCTTCTAATTTGATATTTTCACTTAATTTCAGACGGTTTATTTCCACAATCCGCCCACCACGCACTGGCCCCTTTGCTAACTTGTTCGACAGAGCTGGTGAGTATCCTGTCTATACATTTTAACTATAGTAATTTGTTGGTTGCATGTCCATACGACCATGTTTTCTAAAGCGTCAGTTTTAATTATGAAATGTATATCAACACATGTATGTAACCAAGATGATATATCTTCTGCATGTACCTGTTTTCATATTTTGCCTCTTACTGAGGTGTTTGGCTGTTAAAAGGTGTTATCTAATTTCTCTTATTGGTGAATTTGATTGCAGAATATGTGTGGCGTTGCCAACTTAGACAATTTGTGGTTAAAGCTTCAGCTGCAATGCTGGGAACCATGTCTGTTGCAATTGTGATGGCTGAAGCCACCCTTATGTTTGAGGCAGATCTTTCTCTCTTTTCGTTGATACTCAGAGGGATGGGTGAATCGGAAATTCTTGTTCAGGTTAGGCATTACAGCTCTGACCTCCTTATTTAGAAATTCTGGTATGGTTTACATATGTTTGACGTGCATATGAAGTGATAAGATATTGTGTACATTAATAAGCGTGAGCCACGTGTAGTATTTACAACTTGGATTCTTGCTTTTATTTTTATTTTGTATATTAAATCAAATTTCATAAATTTTAATTCAGCTACTGGATTTGTCTGCGTCTGGCTAATCGTTCTCTGGTGGAAGCTGGGGATAGTTTTTGCTTGATCTCATCCAATTATACTGAGCTGAAGTGACTAGTACTTCGGCCTGCGTCTGTTACACCGTGACTTCTGTATCATGCGTAGAATATTGTCTTTGTAACGCATGCATTCGTCGTGCAGGTGGTTGCTTTTGTACCCCTGGTGTATATGTGCGTGTGTACATACTTTTCTCTCATCAGGTTGGGGATGATGACGATCTATTATCTAGCGCCAAAGCAAACTAGCTCTGTGAGCTTACTCATGATTTGCTCGTAAGTGGTTCTATCCATCGGTTGTCATTACGTTGCCTCATGTGACTTTTATCTGTGCCATCAGCAGGCACATCGTTGAAATGACTCTGAAGGTCATGTTATCTTGGAAATCATACAGCACTTCTCGAATAGTCTGCAAATTTTCTTTGTTCTACGTCTTCATACTATGTGGGTATCAGTGTTCCAAGACAAATCTAGTCATATCTTTCGAGAATCTGTTGAGGCATGAAGTCGGGTATCGCCAGTTTGGACTAACACAGTGTGCGTTGGTTTGTTTTCCAGTATGATAGCCAGATATGCAGCGCCTCTTTGCTACAACTTTTTGGGCTTAATCAAACTCAAAAATGCGGATGGGAGTGACCAGAAAACTGTTTTTGAAGACGTAAGTCATATTCCTCTTCGGAACCCTTGTGTTCGAAGGTTCTCGTCGTGGGCACTCAGAGTTTCCATGCATTCACACCATTGCGACTCGGGTTGTGGGATGTGGGATGTACAATCTGTTGTATGGATACACATTACAGTCCACTGACTTAACTTAGTGGAAGTTTTACGAGAGCCTTTGGTAGTCCGCTGATTCTGATATATGATTTGTGGATGCAGAAAATGGGTTCAATGACGGTTATCCCCTATATTGGAGATGAGAGATTCAACACATTCTATCCAATATTTATGGTGATTTACACAGGTTTATTAGCGAGCAATGTTCTAAATCGTATAATGGATTACTTCGGAAGCTGGCGATACTTTCGAAGCCATGACGCTGAAGATGGCGAAGGATTTGATCCATCAGGCCTTATTATTCTTAGGAAAGGTACTTGGATCATTGGAGAGTGTCTAATTTGTCCTTTAGAGTCAAGTTTTGAAAGTCATTCGGAATGAGTTTTATTTCATTACTTGTTAGATTTTGAATTTAATGAGATGATGTGCATAGGTTTTTTGTCCGATTGTTACATATTAATTTTCAAAGAATCACGCTTTAGTTTGAGTTACCTATTGATGGTATTATTAAACTTAACGATTCTTTAAGTTGTTTAATCTCTTTCTAATAGATATCCTGAATTGTAAGTTAGGATCTCTTATTATGGATAGTGACATGAATGGTCAGACGGTAAGGTTTGGGTTTTATTTACCAAATTTTAAGTTTTCCACTGTGGGGACTTTCCTTGTACTCATGACCTCAATGTTGCTGTTGCATAGAGCGCTCTTGGCTTGAACCAGAAGCAGGGTTAGGACGGTAGGTGATATTCATGGAGTTGTTTTTTCTCTTTATTGCGGATGAATTGTCAAAGTTAGAAGCTTTGGTTTTGAGTTTCTGAATTTATTATTAGTAGAAACAATTTATGAATACGTTGGAAGCTCTTGCTAGTAGATATCTTGAATTGCAATTTTAGGATCTTTTATTATGGATGGTGACATTAAGGTCAGAAGTTAAGTTTGCTCATCTTTCTACTATCAAATTTTAAATTTTTACTGTTGGGCCTCTCCTGGTACTCATCAACTCAAAAATGCTGTTGGACAGAGCGCTCTTGGCTTGAACAAGGTTTGGTAGTGGGAGAGAACGTTGTGCCCTTAGCGCGCAACTTCGGCAGTGCTGAGTTGGACATAGAGGCTGAAGCAATCCTTGGGAAGGTAATCCTTACACCTTGTGCTTTTGCTGAATTTAATGGGCAGTTGAAAATCTCCAACACGATAGTCAGTCTATGCATTCTCTAGTTATGTTAACCAATTTCTTACAAATGTTTATGGGTTTCTGCGTGCACCATAGTATGGATGTCGGCCATGAATGTGAATGTCGTATTAGCGTCCCACTCATCTCTTGATTCAGCTGGGCATACTCTCTTGTACTTGACTGACATGTGAAAATTGATCTGCAGAAGGTATCTGCGGAGAAGCCACTCCTCAAACCGAACTCCCTCAAAGCAAACTCAGGCATCACCGAAGCCAACCGTGAGGGCTCTGGAAATCGTCAATATGGACGTGTGGAAAAGCCCTCATCTAAGGATGCCTTCGTTAGCAAGTACGCAACTCCGAAAGTATCAGATGGCAAATATAACCCCCCCCTACCCCCCCCTAAAGCACCCCTTGGTAGCGATCCTAGAGTGACGTCTGGGAACGTGGTGAAACCTCCAGCACCACCCCCAGCACTGATAGACTTGCACTCCACGCCGTCCACAGCACCTCAACAAGTGAACAATACTGATGGAATCGGGTTCACATTGAATTGGGATGCGATGAAGTCCGGCTTGCAGAATTTTGGAACCAAACGTTTTGCTCCTATGCGTCAGGACAGGGCCCAACTGCAGCCTACTTCGTCGCAGACACTAGATAGCATTTTTCAGGGTCTTGGAAAGAATCGGGAGGCCCCTGATGAAGAGGATGGCCTTGACTTGCGGTTGTTACGATAGGACGCGGGTTAAACCGCGCCCCCCTAGAGTAGTTGCTGCTTAGCATATTTCCTTAGCATTTTAGGGTATCAGAAGTCCTGCATTAGGAACATTCTTTGTAGAGGGCGAAATGACTAACATTTTCCCCTTGACTGCAGTGCGTCAATGCGCCTCCAGGTGGTCCTCGTAGACAGCCAGCTCATGCAAACGCCGTAGTGTACTCACCTAGGGTCGATCGACAATACTGGAGTATCATATTTCCTTCGTGTAATTAATTACTGATAGACGTGCACACTCTGGAGGCATGGATTTAGCTACCTGCCGGTTCTGCCATTGTGATACCTGAGCAGTAATCTCAAATCAGCATGCTTTGGATTGCTACGTTTCCATTGTGTACTGCGTTGGCTGTATCCTGTTGTCAAGAGGGAATTCCTGTGTTTGCGCTGTATTTTTTGGCTCGACCTGCTTCTATCATCTGGAGATGCACAAGCGTCGGTGAGATCCAGCTAAGAAGTTGGAGATGGCCGTTGAAGGGTTGCTTACAGGCGGACAGCCCAACCGGTTACTCGTAATTTTAGGGTATGCTCCACTGAATTTTGTGTAATGCGGGATCAGATGCCATTGACGATAACCGTTTGGGAGGTTTTTAGGGTTTAGGGTTAGGGTTTAGAGATTTGGTTCATGGGCTTAACTATGAGCTTAGTCCATGAGCTCATGTTTCTCTAGTCTTTAAGGTAGGCAACCCAAAAGCGCTACTTTTTGCTACTGAGCCTATTTTCTATTATCGAATTGGTGATAATTTCATAAGTTCTTGTGGGCAAGTGAAAGGAGGTTCCAACGCACTAGAGAACGTGGCATTTGGATACCATACGCAAAAGTTATTAAGGAATGAAGTTGGGTTCTAAAAGCACCATCTATGTTCTGGTAAGAAACTGAATTTCGAGATGTACACATAGCATAGATGGCGCTTTAAGGTCAGTGGCGCTTTTGGGATGTCTACCTTACTATCAATTCTTCCATGGAAAATTGGATCGAGGAAGTAGTTTAAAATAATGCGATTCCAAATACTCTCTCATATCAAGTTTTTCAGAGCCATTGCATGAACCAGACATGGAACTCGGTAACAGACCTCCCTTTATTACGTAAGTATCAGAACCATTGATTGTACAGGTAAGCGATGGTACTTGTGAATTTAGTTAAGTTACTATCGTGGGCATTTACATGACCCCAGAAGCATGACCGCCAAAGGCAAGAATCGTTCAATATGGATTTGTTCCATGTCACCCACCTGTTGATTCAACTGTAACGAGGCAAAGGTGGCAACCTCTTCGCTTCAAGCATCTTTCGTTGTCCAAACTTGCGGCAGAGGCAGCAGACGGCAATAGCAGTTAAGACCAAACAGAATGCTCCAGTACCGGCCCACATGAGGTACGTCCGCACTGTTTGGTACAAGTAATAAACGCAATAGTCAAGCAGGGGAACAGATTTATACATCATTTGTCGTAGAAAAGGAAACCATTTACACAAAAACGCATACAGTACATTACTGCAAATCCAAATTTCGGTTCCAAAGAAGTTGACTTGAGCCTTAGGTGATTGATTCCCAAACTAGCCGCTGCTATAGCCTAAGGAGTCGAGAACATTTAGAAAGCTTCAAGGCAACAGAATGTACGAATTGAAAAATTAAAGATATAACCTACATTTTTGTATGATAGAAATATGATTTGAAAGTTCCTGTTATCGACTATTAGCTTCCAAATTGCAAGTGGGCACTTAGGGTTTATGATCATATGGACTTGCGGTCACACGTCCATTCAAAAAATACGGTAGTAGGCCGGATTCCTGTGCAATATCTTACGATGTGAAAAAGCGATTGAATGAGTACCTGGCCTGGGAGGAGCTGGAACTCGGACCGGAGCTGGAGCTGGAGCTGGTATTGCAGGAGTGGGAACAGGAGTACTAATAGCAGCAGGAGTTGGAACAGGAGGAGGAGCAGCAGGAGTTGGAATAGGAGGAGTAACAGGAGTGACAACAGGAGCTGCAGCAACACAAATAGGAAAGAATGTTAAAAATACAAGCACCAAAATGAGCACAGCATTGTCCATAACTTATCAGTAAATATTTAAAAGCCTGAATTAAGCATTAGACAAACAATCTAAGAAATGGAGATCACAGTGAATAACCAAACCGAAATTGGCTAATTGAATACAAGAAACATTCTAATCTAATGTCTGACACCAAAGAGATTATCAATTCAATGTTCCGACATTTGAAGCAAAAAATCGTACCAATTTGTAGCAGAGCCCTGTGACTAAGAAACTTGAGCTTATTGCTGATGAAGGCGCTAGAAACCTTACTGCCACCCAAATTTCTTGCAACAGTGAGTCTCGGCACGGAACACAAATGAAGTAAACTAGACAAAAAATTGCAAAAGTCAATGACTGAGAATGCACCGTTCCTTCGTTCAGTGCAAGGATCCGAGTCCTCGTCCAAGCGCCACTACTGTTTTCAACAAATCAACTAAAGAAGCGTCTTCAGAGGGCAGGCACAGTCAATTTACATGGGCAAAAACGGCACATCAGGTCGAGCTGGTGCTTTCCATTTGCGAAGAAGCTCTTGTTGCACAGCCACTGCAATCCCCACAGAACTAAGCACGTTACACTCAAACCTCCATAATCTCAATGCAGGGAAGTTTCGCCGGTGTGGAAAGCAAGTTTAGACTGATAATGCTAGCAGAGTTTTGACAACCGACCTTAAGTCTGCATATTAGCATTCAATATGCACATAGTACTAGAAGACTATACTAGAAGAGTTGTAGGTCATTGAGATTATGTGAGGTAATGGCAAAGCAGGGCAAGTTCATGAAGAACGTCTGCAGGTCAGTTCCTCCCTTGCAGCTAACGTGTCTCGATAGCTCCTTACCAATGCTTGTGCTTCATAAATCAGCAGGAATTGACATTATCAAGTTCTACTTTTGACCTTCTCTCTAGAATAACTTGCACACCTGCGACACTATTCTTGACCATACGTGCGCGCACTTGTCACACATTCAAAGAGTGAGACCCTTAAAGAGGTTTGAGTGTAAGGCTCTGATGCAACTCCAAATCTGTAGAACTCCCACCCACAAGCTACACAGAATCCCGAAATCCTAATAAAACTTGCAATGAATCTGTGAAGCCAGAGGATTTGAGTACCATCGCTTGAAGGCGAGCCAAGAGCCAGCCCAGACATGGCAGAGCACACAAGCGCATTTACGACCAGGAAGAGCCACCAGGACGCCATCGCCACCGGTTCAAATTGCCTTCCCTGTCTCCACAGCTAGCTACACCATCACCCCCCACCCCACCCCAAGAGCGTTTGAATCCTAGTTTTCCACCAAGTTTGCCAACAGAATTTGTTGCTGAACCTTTCCCGAACACCTCCACCACAATCACACTAACCAAAGCATAGAATGCAACTACTCTCCCATCTTTCTGCAAGTCTGCAATCAACACAAACGAGCTCCCACAAGTTCAACATGCCCACCATGAAGATCGAGCTGGAGCTTACTAGCACTGATTGAATCAATGAGTAAGAGTGGTGGACCTTGAGGTTGAATATTCCAATTACTGTAGAAGGATATTCACACAACTGGTGCGGATTCTGAATCTCCAGGAGGGATCTAGACCGGGCTTCTTACTTTTTCGTTCTTCTCTTTGGGCTTCGTTCTTTTATTGTTTTTTTTTGTTTTTTTGGACACAAGTAAAGGAACCTTTACTGCAAGAGAAAAGAGTAACAAGAACCCAGCAGCAAGCGGCCTGGGCGGGCAAGAAACCGACGTACTTTTATAGTTTTATTGGCAAGGTGCTCAGAAGAAGGAAGGGAGAGAATTAACACTAATTGGGCCCTTGGAAAGCGGAAACGCGTGCACAAGGAGTTTGCCAGACTTGGTGGTCTTTGGGTCTGTGCGTGCGGTTGGCACGGTTTTAGATCCTCAGAGGAAATGCTCAGAGGATGAGAGGGTGGCATTCATCCTGAATCTGCCGTGGATTATTACATGAAAAATGAATGAAAATGGATCCTATGGATGGACTGGAAATGGGTGCAATGACTGTGGTAGCATGAGAAAGATGAGACTCGAATCTCTTTTGGGGATTGGCGTAAAAATATCACGAATTTCAGACCCTTTGGTTCAGGTTTTGGTTCCATGAGCTGGGAGTGTGAGTACAACAAAAAAGTACCGGTACGAGCTGAGTGGGGGTGATAAACCGCTTGTGCTTCTCATTTTTGGCAATAGGAAAAGTACCAATATGAATTGAAATTGACTTGCTTATGCAAAAGATCGATGAAACCATGAGTGTGTGTCAATACTTGATTAAGATGCAATCCTGGCTGCATAAGCTAATTAAAGATCGAGACCTCCTTAAAATTAATCTATCCGTAACAGCCGAGGCGTGGAAGACTCTGTACGTCTGGACATCTTCAATCCACCACCGAGACTTGATGCATAAATGACTTGCTCATACCAAGCTTGCGAAATCAAAATTATAATATTCATATCAATCTGTACTCCGCAACCGAGACAGCAATGATCATACCCAAGTAGGACAGCTACCGAGACGAACACTTTTGTGAGGCTTTATAAACAAAATCAAGGATCACATTACTTCAGCCCCACTCAACTTCCCACGAAGAGTTTTGGCTTCCACTGAAATTCTGTGGGGCCGACCATTCTGGCTTTCCAGGCGAGGTGGAGGGCAAGAGAGTGAATTCGTGCAATTAGAACGAACTCGTGTGGAGAGAGAGCGAAGCCAGGTGACTGAGGTGAGCTGCATTGAATAACATATAAGTACAGCTGAATGGAATTTTTATAGCACCAAATGAATGGAAAACAAAATTTCGATTTTCCATGTCTTTGAATGATGAGGACAGATCTTTACATTTTTTCGTTTCGTACAATTTTCCACTTTAACTTAAATTTTCCAATATAATAGAAAATACCTTATTTGGTGATAAAGTTCTGATTGGGTGATTCAACATAGTAAGAAGGTTGCGGAAGAAGTTTGGATTGATAATAAATTTTTCACTTTCAAGATCGCTAGGCCTTCAGGATTGACAACGTATAGCATGTTAGTTTGCAAATTTCTAGACTGATGTCTGATATACCAAAAGACACGGCAAATCCGTTAAATTGGTAGAACCCCATAACTTCAATTCAGAACTAGTTTTCAGGGCACAGAGCCTGAAACGGAAAGCTATCAATACCAGTCCTAGTTTTCAAAGCTTTGTACAGATGAATGTCACGTTTGGTGGCACCCTAAATTGAGCCATAATAACAAAATTGACATCCATTTGTCATATTCGTGCAGGTTCAATTCCTGAAACAGTAGGCAGAGCATCACGGACGGACGAAACCCAGGAACTTATTCAATGGAGATCACGTGCAACATCTGCTTGTTCACTTCCACTAATCCCATGAAGGCTTCCTGCGGTCATGTCTTCTGCTGGCCGTGCCTGTATCGAATGCTGGACTCTCCTGCCCCCATCCCTGGCCAAGCCAAGCCATGCCCAGCGTGCCCAGCAACAATTGTCCCGGAAGACGAAGAAGTTATCGTGATTCCTGTTGTCCCGGGTCCCCGAACTCCTGACCTTGGTGATGAGGATGACATCACAGACTGCAGAACCACTGCAGCTTGTCAGCTTCCGGATTTTTTGCCTCCATCACATGATGCTCACACCATGGAAAATGGGTTGGATCACTTGAGGTCTAAAGATGAAGCTGTGAACTCTTCGGACAATTTCCAAGGCGTGGAGATTCACCGTGGAGTCATCTCCAGGACTTGGAATTTTTTTGCGAAGAGATATGGAAACGCGATAGATGAGTACACTGCAATTCGCCGTGAGCTTGTGAACGATAGGATTTTGGGAGAAGTGGCACCACGGTCCTAGTCTAGCTGCTCCAATTATACCACAGAGTAAGGTAGTCTGCTCTTAAAGCGACCATTTAGAGCTTTTTGCCTTTGGGGGGAAGCTAAACTCTTTGAAACAATTTTCAGTAAATTTTTGTAGCAATAAAAATGGAATTGGCATCTAACCCAAGTCGTTTCATATTTTTTGGACCTTTGTGGAATTCAATACGAGTTTTTGAAGTTGAAACATAGTGGTCACTAAAACTGACCACCTCCTGAAATGTACATTGCTAGTACATTGAAGAAAGTAAAACAAGCCATCACATGGATTGCTAGTGGGTGTCAAGTTTCCATTTTAAGGTAGGAGGTATATAATGATCGCTCATCTAAGAGCTAAACTAAATTTTAGAGAGGTGAAACTTCTTCAAAAAAAATTCAATAAATTGTTCTTGAAAGACAAGTGGAATTGGCATCTAACCCAAGTCATTTCATATTTTTTGGAGTTTGTGGAATTTGTTATGAAATTTTGAAGTTGAAATGGCATAGGGCAAGCTCTAAAATCGCTCATCTCCTCAAATGTACACTAATTGTACATTGCTGAAGGCTATGAAAAAGCAACATGTACAAATAATGAACATTTGAGGAAGTTGACAATTTTAGAGCCTAAGCACTTTTAGAACCTCTTCCTTTACCATGTAATCACAATTTTGAATGAGTTGTTGTAATCTATTATATTAAAGTATGTACGTAGTATCAAGATTTGTGTCACAAAATCCATTACATTTTCATCCTTGATAAATTATCATCCAATTATTTCATTCAACATTCACAATGAAAACCTAGAAGGGGGTGATTGCAAAAAATACTTCACGTTTTTGGCTCAAAACACAGTTTTTTGCCATAGGACTGGCAGTACTATACAGTACTATGTAGACTCTGTTTCCGCAACGCCCATGCAAATCTCAACCGTCGATTCAAGGCGTTTGTAGATCTCAACCATCAATTCAGTACTATGTAGTACTATGCAATACTATAGACTGCTGTGAAGTACTACAGAAGCCACTAGGAGTAGAAAATAGCAGAAAAGGGGTCTGTGCACCTTTTTATTTTTAATAATTCAAAAAAATTCAAAAATTCAAAAAAAAAATCTATTTTACTAGAGAAGATTGCACTCATATTGCAGCAAAAAATTAGTATAGGAAAAATTTTCCCTCTTCATAACCTTTGCGCAAAGGAAGGTCACTTTGATCCCATGTGGACAATTGACATGTTGCTATTTTCATAAAGATTCATTGTCAATCCTTCTAATGTTAGTAGACGTCCAACATGTCCAATTTGTGGCTTCAAATTCGCATCTTTGGGGTCAAAAATAGGACTAAAACCTCCCAAAATGGCCAAAGTAGACACCCAATTGGGGGCAATTTAAAAATAGTAGACTAATTTTGAAAAATTTGAAAAAATTATTTAATGTTTGCAACTACTATATGTACCATCCTTCTAAATTTCAAGCCAAATGGACAAACAATGCAAAAGTTATGAGCAAAAAACCACCCGTCCAAGGACAAGGGGACAAAAAAAAGGACAAGTGTTTCTTGCAATCACCTAAGGGGACAAGCATTTATGTGATTTGCCATGCAACATATGTTTCCCGTGTCTCTTGGCATGTCCATATACATAGGTTTGGCTAGTGCAATCAATTAATTGTAGTGGTTATTGGTGGATTCTACATAGAAGTTGGTTGCAAATCATATTGTTTTGTTCCAAGCTATGTTAACAAACTTTCATTGTTACTAATTCTAACCACATTTAGTTTGCACAAAGATGACTATCTAGGTAAAGTACCCCTTTTTTGCAGTTGAATTAGACAATTTTGGACATCAAACACCACAAGAAAACATTGAACATCAAACATCATCAGAAAACATCAAGTATCAAAGCAAATTAGTGTCCATTTTTTCTAATTCATGTTATTTTCAAGGATGAATATTGTTAGATATTCAAGACTTTTTCTTTAGTAGAACAACAAAAAGTTCCTTTTGTATCTTACAACACTCAAAGAGACTTATTGAGAGTAATTGTGTGCAAAACCACTACAGTGATAACAAGCAAGTAAATAGGACTTAAAAAGATATGGAAATCCAGTTTGTAATAGATGATTGATTTGGTAGCTTAAAGTTGCGTTCTTATATATTAGAAGAGATTTGAGGGCATTGGAGGGTCGTTTCACGCCCATACTCCAATTTGGTCAGATTTGTAAACAGCCGGTACGGGTTGTCCAAAAAAAATTCAAGGAAAAAAAATAAAAAATAAAAAATTCTCTCCCAAATATCATTTCAGGCCTATTTTTTTTATTTTTTTTCAAAAATGACATAACACTCTCTTGACTACATTAGCCAGCAACTTTCTTGTATTCCTGCAGTTTGGGAACGCAGGATAACTCACGGTCTCTTGGAGGCTTCAAATCTCTTCTAATGCTTCATGTCACTATAAGAACAAATTTTGGAATAAGGATAAGGTTAGGGATAGGCTTGAAAATCTACAAGAATTGGTAGTGGCTTGTCAAGATGCCTATATTCAAATGATTGAGTCTAGTTCTCGTTGGCTTGTAGGATTCCTCATTATTTACATTCAACCTTCCATTAGTGTTACCTCTATAAGTGTTAAAATCTCGTATGTGTTATAGAGATTTGCATTCCTGTAATATATACACTATCAAATGTTCAATAGTATGAAATGCCGGTTTAGCTCCCTACTTCATTGACTTGACTTTGATAAGTGAAAAAGTTGAAAAAGGTTGTGGGATTCAAAGATATTGAGAGTGCCACTTGGGACTTTGAAGCATTTTTTGGAACAAAGACCTAATGACGTCATGTAATTCATCAAGAATATCCAAGCACTTCAAAAGCAAGTACAATTTCAACGTGTAAAAGAATCTCATCAAACTACTATAGATTCTTTCTTTCAACCAACTTAGATGAATGATGACTCAACTTCTTTGCAATTTCATCCTTTACTTTTATAAACATTATAAATTTATTTATGAAGTCTTGGAAATATTATTTTTAAAATGTTTATACACATCATTGAGATCAATTTTTAGTTAAGTGGTACCCTGTATGTATTAGAGTACGTCGGTATTATTTGCACCAACTCCTAACACTTATGGAGGGTTGATTGTAGCAAGGTTTGATCCTTCCCATAATTGATTTTGAGCTTGTAACCACAATATTTCTTTTTCTTCTTTTGAGAAGTCCCACAATGATGCTTCATACTTTTTTGCAAGCCGCCCTATCCTACATGCAGATTTAGACTTAAATTAAGCATTTTTTGGAATGTCTAAATGTTTGGAATATTACAAGTGCAATGTTCAAAATGTTGCATAAAATTTTCATCCATATTGCCTAAATTTTTGAATATTTCTAAACATCTACATCACGCCAGCCCTCAAGCCTGCATGACAGGTTTCCCGGAACAAGCGAGAAAACCTAGAAATTGTTGATGCCAAAACATTAATGCCAATAGTTCCAATGTCGCAAATCCTTTGAGCGTGAAAAAGAAACTATTTTGGCACTCTCGTGCCGAAATAGTTTCTTTTTCATACACGATATTGTAGTTTTCTCTTCCTTCTAAATTAGTTGCTCCCTCTATAGTTTTAAACTGTTTGAAAGACATGGCTGCAATGACTGCTTCCATGGCCATCGCCCATCACTTTGTGTTCAACCTCAACAAACTTAGACCATCTGCAATGCAACCGGCACCTTGGACAATATTGGCATTGTGAAGGGTGAACAAGATTTTTTATTTAAAATTATGCTCCAATGCAACTTGTGTAGAGACCTCCACTTTCACGATCTCGGTATGAGACTTCCCGGGATCGATATATTTTGTCATTTTGCCAACCCCGGCAAAACTCTCGGCAAGTTGATTGATGAGAGTCATCATGACAAAAAGCAGTAGTAGCCAATGGATGCCAAGAAAAGTTTATTGGTATATGCGCTAATCAATTCAACCTTCCTTGTTTCCATGAAAAGTCCTTTCTTTAATGTAGATTCTTTTCTTCCTTTCTTTTTATAATCCCATAAAGTCCATTTTACGTTTGGATGATGGCTTTGCATTGGGTCAAATTTTCCAAAGCAAGAATCGGTACTGTAGAGGCTCGTGGAATGGCCCGCGATGTACTGTTGCAGGGCCTTTTTGCCCTTGTTGCATTGCAGATGGTCTTATATGTTGTTCTCCTGCTTTGCTGTCATCTAGCAAGCATTTGGGAAGCCAAAACCACAACAACAATTTGCCAGCCATTGCTCTAATGTTAAGAGTTTAAGAACAGCCTCAGTGAATTCAATGGAAGCCAAAACTCTTCATGGGAAGTTGAGTGAACTGAAGCAATTGATGCAATCCTTATATTTGTTTATTAGCCCTAAGACGCTAGGCTGGTCATTGTGGAAAGCATTCTTTTGAGTATTGTGTGAATCATTTGCTAAGAAGTAGAAAAAAAAAACAAGAGCATTCATTGGAGGTCAAATTATATTGTGCAAGACCTCTCTTTTCACACCAAATTCTGAGGATGAAAATCTGCACTTCTGTCTTGAGTACTTCATAGAAAGATTCTCTATCATCCATCTGACACTTAAGATAGGCACACCCACTCCCGTTCATTTACTGCATTCTGACAGCATGTAGCAAAGGCTCAGATTTTCTATCCAGACTATACTGCATTCAGACATGACAACGGAATGAGGTACATGGACGAGAATGGGTGTGCTTGAATCTTAGCTAGTGTTAGCAACGACGTTACGTTACAGGGTGTTTGAGACTCGGTAGCTGTGGGTATGATCATTGGAGTCTCGGTTATGGAATATAATTCAGATTGATATGAATTATTTTGGTAATTTCCCAAGATTGATTTGAGCAAGTAATTGATTTATACATCCAGTCTTGGTAGTGGTGGCTTGAGTTTGGCCTTCAGGAGTGACAAATTCATTCAAGCCTCGGTTGAATGTTACAGAAAGTTTTTTAAGCCTTATTAGAGCACTTCAGCTTCGATAACCGTGACTGTGGCCTAAATTCAACTCTAATAGTGAGGAGCCCGTTCCCAATGAAACGAATTTTTCGCATGATAGATTGAGCTGACCTTCCAAAGAGGCCGGCTCTGGAAAAACTAAACTCCTGTAAAGCTGAAAAGTAGTACTAAAGGTGTACCCCAGCTGTACCTCATGTACCTTGTCTCGTTGTCTCGATAAGTCCAATAGAATTAGTCAGATTCAGAAGAAGAGCAGAAGTCAGAACCGTGTCTGAGGGATGCATGCAACTTGATCGACAATAAAAAAAACTCACTGTAATAATTTTTTAATAGCATTTTTGAACAAAGATAACAGTCAATTTTGCATAGTGCCAAAATCACTGGAATTTATTTTTTGGATATCAAAAAGGATCGACTTGGATGTAAAAATTTCCGAAGAAACCAAGTTTATTGACCGTCGTCAAATAAAGTGTTGCAAATAGTATCAATATTCAACAATCATTGTCAAAAACTTTTACATATGAGAGATATTATCCGCTAAGTATGCGCGCAGGAGGGGATCAGACTCCAAAAAGTCTGCACCGAACTCAAGAAGATGCCAATTTGTGACAGGATGATGAGTAGTTCATGAACAGATGCACTCCGCCTAGTTTCTACAGGATATTACTTCGTGGAACCTTACCAGCACCGACATTGGTCCTTGTAGGCTGTTTCGCTCCTTGTCAAATTGTGCTGCTGTGCGAATCAAAGACTGGACTTAAGAGGTTGAAACTTGAATTTGTGCATGCCACCGTCATCATCGCACCCATTTCCAGTCCTTCCGAAGAATCCACTTTCATCAAATTTCACGACATTCAGGATGATTGCCACCCTCTCACCCTCTCAATTGTTTGACGGACTTAGATCTACGGAGTATAACCGAGCCAATCCGCATACACAGCAGCACAGGCCCAGATGCAGAGACCACCATGCCAGCCCTCCCAAAGATTCCAAGTGCACGCGTTTCCGTTTCCATGGACCCATTACTGTACCTCGTCGTCCTCACCGTACCAATAAATAAAAGTACGAAGCCTGGATTCAGATGGTGCCGTCCCCGGAAGAAGATTCAGCTAGAATCCCCACCAGTTGTGTGAATATCCGTCTACAAAGGCTTGAATATTCAACCATCAGTTCCTTAATTGGGTCCACCACTTTTAATTACTTGATTCACTCACTACTGCAAGCAGTTCTCCTTCTCGATCTTCATGCTGGGCATGCTGAACTTGTGGGAGCTTGCTTGCGTTGGTTACAGAAAGATGGGGTTAGTATTACGTGGGACACTGTGCTTTGCTTAGTGTGATTGTGGTGGGGGTGTTGGGGTCAGATTCAGCAACAAATTCTGTTGGCAAGCTGGGTGGGAAACTAGGATTCAAACGCTCTGGGGTCTGAGCAATTAATGGCGTACGTAGCTGGTTGTGGAGGCAGGGAAAAAAGGCAACTTGAGCTGGGGGCGATGGCGTCCTGGTGTCTCTTCCTTGTCGTAAATATGCTTGTGTGCTCTCTCTTGTCTGGGCTAGCTCTCGGCTCCCCTTCAAGCGACGGTATCGATCGAAAATCCTCTGGCATCCCAGATTCATTGTTTATGGTTCAATTTTTCTACCTCTGTCTAGCTAGCTTGTCGGTGGCAGTTCTACGGATATGGAGTTGCAACAGAGAAGTACGTACACTCGAACCTCTATAAAAGGGTCTCTCAACTTTGAATTGTTTGAATGTGTGACAAGTGTGCGGCGGTCAAAGATGGAGTGGCAAGTGCGCAAGACATTCTAGAGAGAGGCATAATAATCACTAAGAAAAAGCAAAGCATGCTAGATTCTGAAAAATAACCGCCCGTGCTGACTTTGCGAGCCCCGTTAGCGACAATTAATGGACATGCCGACATGTGGTTTTCCTTCATGACTTGGTCTGATTTGCCATTACCAACGATTCAATGACTACAACAGAACTAGTATGGTTTTCTAATACTAAGTGCTTATTGAATGCTAATATACACAAACTGAAGACCAGTTGTCAAAACTCTGCTAGCATTACCAGTCTAGCTAAACTTGCCTCCCCTTTGCTGATCCACAACGTGCGTTGAGATTATGGAGGTTTGAGTGCAACCTGCTTAGTTCTGTGGGGATTGCAGTGACTGTGCTACAAGAGCTACTTCGCAAATGGAAAGCAACAGCTCGACCTGATGTCTTTGAGAACTGGCGCTTGGACGAGGACCCGGATCCTTGCAGTGAGCAATGGAACGGTGTCGTCTGCAGCCCAGAGAAATCCGTCATCCATTTGTTAGTACTCCTGACCTCCCCACCCGCTCTTGAACCTCCTCAAAGCGGAAGATTTTTTAAGAAGCTGGCGCTAACTGAAACCTCAAATGTATGGCACTCATGGTTTTCAGGGCCGTTGAATGCCCACAATTTTGGTGCTTCGAAATATAATGCCATTTTAATGAATATGGCCGCTCACTTGAAATTTGATTGTGTGACGATCATTGACTTTGCCTGACTGGAGGTGCTATTGCATGCAAGCGGACATTTGAATGATGCAAAAGCATCCCTCCCGCGATGGGAGCTCTGGAAGAACTGATTATATTGTAAGTCAAATAATCATTCTGTCAAACTGAGTCTCCCTCTCAGGATTTTACAAACATGGTTTGAACCTAGAGTCAGCGCTTGGTCTAACTTGGAATTTTTTGAAGCCGAGGTTGAAATCTGAGTAGGGTGGAGAGCGTAGTAGGGCTCGAGCTAGATTGCGAGCTTCCTCTTCCGTAAA
The DNA here is from genome assembly GCA_963969595.1 of Neckera pumila. Lineage (NCBI taxonomy): Eukaryota > Viridiplantae > Streptophyta > Bryopsida > Hypnales > Neckeraceae > Neckera > Neckera pumila. Next base: position 23,987,755 of record OZ018409.1, on the reverse strand, counting down.
ATAAGGAAATCTTTAAAAGGTGACTTGAAAACTCCAAGCACGGGTTAGTAATTTCGGTCGAAATTGTACGAAGCGAAAATGAACAGAAATGATGAGAGATCGAGTATTTCAAGCGGAGTACTAGAGCTTGCAGTGGGTTTAGGTTATGAAATGAGCCCTCTATGAGCCATACCGCAATGCATGCTATGCTCAATTTAGCAACAACAAAAACAACAAAATAATGAAAACCAGTGCGCTATGGACCAAGTTTATTTAGTATAAAGCAAATGATGGTGTGTCCAATACACTCTAGAAGTGAGAATGTTTAAGTAGTTTCTTATGTCCTAGCTCTGATTCATGCTCTGTTCTCGTCACAAAGGTTTGCATTGTGAAATAGAAAAGCTTCTGGCATGGTGGGTTCAGGAATGTTATGTTCATACATGGTCTAGGATTGTGGCCAATTTCTTGGCCAGCAGAAACGGTCAATCAAACCTTGCACCCTGGTTCTGCAAATCTGCTGTACTAATTGGGGTATTTGGGAATTTTCCCTAGTATTTTCACGAGTAGATACAATTGTAGATCCAGTCTTACACTGTTTAATGACTGTAAAACTTGATTAGTACTCACGCGGTAGTGCAAATTTACGGTACCAGAAAGACGTTGCCTTGGTTTGGAACATCTCATGGACCATGGGACACTTGAACTCCCCTTCACTCCTTGGCCTTGATAACGGTAACAGCTTTCTAAAGTGCATAGAAAAATTTCTTGAGCAGAATGAGAGTGTACGAAGACTAAATGCCAGGCAGAAAAATTCCCAGATCATCTGAACTATTTTCATCCGAGGCTATCATGTATGAAATATGCGAGATTAATCCCAGAAGCCTTGCAACCACGAGGACCAAAGACGTGAAATTGACAATGTAGCAAATTGGCATTGCAGGAAACTTTCAGCTTGCAATTTTTCACGCAAGGTGCCCCAAGGAAGTTTACGATTTGAGCGAATTTGAGTACCTGTGAGTTGGCTTCTCTATTTGTGTGTAAATAAATTAGTTCAAGATTACTATTTTCTTCTATTTTTGTCCCAAAAATCAGTACTTTTCAGGCTTATTTGTCTGTTTTTCATAAGCACGTTTGATAATAGATCCTGCCTCACACATCTCTGCAGGCAAATATCACAAGCATTGAACAATGTCAGGACTGAAATTAAACTTGTAATGACCCTGGAAAGGGGCTTACGACTCAGGTGGCCTTTCCAAAATCCAGGGACTTGTCAAGTAATCCACTTCATTCGCTGGACCAGGATGTTCAAGATATCGTGCACTTGTAAGTCGAACTAAGCTTTGTTAAAACCTGCGTTTTAATTTGTCTGCAGTTTTTGCTAGCTCCTGCATGAAGCTGTGTAAGTTGTGAGTTCGATTCATGAAGATAATAGGCTTCCAACGACTGCTTTTGTAGCATAATATATACATGTTGAACCACACATAATTTGCGAATTGCGAAAAGATTACTTTCTTTCTATAAGCGAGTCTTGGGTGTGTTTTTAGTACTTTAGCAGAACTAAACACAGAGCTCCGCAACATGTTGGGTTAATCCTTGAGGAGAACAGGCAACACCGTAGGACTCTGGATTCAATAGAGCTCTTCACCCATCTAGTAATAAGAACAGGGACCGGCGGAGCAAGTACTTTGAATCCTGATTCTTTTGCCTTAAACTAGGCAAGCTCTGGATTACTTTGAGTTACCTAGCATCATCTCAGACTGAATGTTTGAACGCTATCATGATCTTGACTGATCGAATAGTGAAAAACAGATCTTGAAAAAGTAAGAATCATAACAGAAATTCGAAAGAAGAGAGCAGATTTGATATAGAACTCAAGGTCCTCTTCTCAAATGATTGCCTGTCACCTAAAGATTATAAGGCCTCAATAAGATTATGATGAGTGACACTCATCTTTCGACAGCTGCACCAGTACTCAACAACAAGACAATTTACCGCAGTTTGTTATGATCCATTCATGTGGCTACGCTTCTGAGGCTTTATAATTTTGTTCTCGAGTGTCGAGTATTAATATTCGCTTGCTGATTGATGTACCCTCGATCCGGCCTGAGCTGGTATGGTACGTGTTTTCTGATGTGCTGATTTGTGTTTTGTACCTGCCTGGCTAGGACGAACGCCCTTGCCTATCTTCTTCACCTACATTGCCGTGGCCTGCGTTGCACTGGTTGCCATAACAATCATCACATTCTGCGTCTGTCTCTGGAGGTCTCTCCGTAAAACAAGAAATGACACCTTCTTGATGACGCCTGCTCCTCCAATTGCAGCCACATCGTTCCAATCCAGAAGAATATGTGCTTCTGAGGAGGACCAGCAAAATCCATAGTTCATTGATTTCAGTTGGGTGCTGGGTCAGTGTTCACTGTTCACATATGTGCCAATAATTTAGGACATGATCTTCTACTAATTTTTTTTAATACATGTGAAATTCCATAATGCTAAAATTTGGATTTTTTTAGCACAGTTAGCAGTATTCCTAGCAACTATAGAAATCACTATTGGGACCACTGGTGTTGGATGGATTACAAGAGTTAACTTAGTTGAATGGGTTTGGAGGTTTGGATATGTTTAGCCAAAGGAAAGTTCAGCTCTGACTTGCTCATCATTCAGCGAAGCTGCAGCACTGTAAAACTTGGTTCCTCTAAGGAACTGTACTTTGCTTTCATTTTTTTCATTTTTTTACTTTCTTTGAGAGCTCACTCACAATTGAAGGTCTCAGTTGCTTTGAGAGACCAGGTTTTTCATTTCCCTCTGCCATTCTGTTATTGAAGATCTTCTGCTAAACGAGACTAATGCAGGGTAAACATGAGCAGTGACTGAGTTGGTCTCACAAACAAAGTCATAGTTGCAAGCAATTAAGAGCTCTATAGACTTGCTGGTCACTGCAACCTGGATCATGATATCTGTAGCATTATGTAATTTTGGCAGTGATTGTAGCTAAATTTTCCAACCCTTCGATTCAACCCAAAAGACAGTTTTACTGCTACAGAAAATGTGATTACAGAAAGTGAAGAATTTGAACATTTTAGCTTATTTTGAATTGCTTTCAGCGACGAGAGAGGATGGAGCCTCAGCTAGGTGCTGACACCCGAAGCTGATCAACTCAGTGTAGCAGCTTCTTATTCTGCAGTGAAGTCATTTTCATGTTGATCGACTGCGCAGTTTTGGACGGTAACTGATTGCATACTTGATTTTTTCTTGACAAACTTACAAGGTGAGGTGACCAGAGAAATGTTTAACTTATTTCTTAAATTTAAGCTTACTTGATGCACAACAGAATCGACACCACTACGTTGATAGAGTATTGCTTATTTGGAGGTACGGTAGAGAATACTAAACCCGTTATCATGGGCCTTATCTTGTCTTGTATACTGATCCATGTTCCCAACAGCAACTTATCTATTCACGCATTTTGTTGGTCTTATACTTTGTTGGATATACACTTTGTTGGATTTACACTCTCTTATTCTCTTATTGCATACTTACTCTCTTATTGCATACTCTCTTATTGCATACTCTCTTAGTGCATATATGCAATAAGAGAGTTCATACTTTCAAGCATTTATTTCTGAACAGTAGTTGGAGGTCCCATAGTCAGAGGTCACGTTAGCCAGTGGTCGTTACTGCACATTTCTTAGTGCAAAAATCTCTCTTAGTGTATAGTCATGGCACTAAGACCATCTGCAATGCAGTCACGGTACATGGCCCAGTATCGGTATACCTAACTTTTGAATGCTAAACAATTAGAATTTGAAAATTGTCTTATTAAAAGCGCATCGGAAAGAACTTGGAGAAGGAACAAAAAATTTCAAACTAGACATTGGACAAGTACTTCAAAAGCGAGGTATAAATCTGAAATTATAGAGGTCTTAGCAAATCACGGTTACCAAAGCAACATTTGGCCATTGACCCTCTAAAAATCATCAAATATGGAGGGTCAATGGCCAAATGTTGCTTTGGTAACCGTGATTTGCTAAGACCTCTATAATTTCAGATTTGTACCTTGCTTTTGAAGTACTTGTCCAATGTCTAGTTTGAAAGTTTTTTTGTTCCTTCTCCATGTTCTTTCTATTGCGCTTCCAATAGGACAATTTTCAAATTCTAAATGTCTAGCATTCAAAAGTTAGCTATACCGATACTGGGCCATGTACCGTGACAGCATTGCAGATGGTCTAAGTTATGTACTAAGAGAGGTTCTACTAAGTATTGACTGCTCTTCCTTGAATAGAAATGGGGTCGCTTACTGCCACTTATAGTGGTCGATAGACAACCTCCTACTTTGCCGAAATTGTCACAAGAAACTCATTCACAGTCACAGTGACAAAAAAATGATAACCAATCTTTTTCTTTTAAACTTGTAACCTTTCTCTTTAAACCAATCTTCGTCTTGCATCCAAAGAATTTTTTTTTTTTAACATGGAACACCCAAAGATTTCTCCACACCATCACCATGCAAAATCTCTGAAAATTAGCACACCTGCATGTGTAGTCGCTATGGAGGTAAGAATTGGTCTAGCCTCTAGTTTGAATAAGATTATACGTACTGGGGCAAATTCTCCCATGATTATGTGAAGGCCTTGACACCAAGAAGTTGGGCCAATTCAATAAAATCGAGAAAATTCCAGCACTTCTCTCTCTTTTTAGGGCCCTTTTTTGTATCTAAAGGCTGGGTTGATTCCTCTTGAGGCTGATTGCACAAAATCCAACTTATGTGATTTCAATTGTTGAAAAAATAATCTTTTATAAAAAAAAAAAGATTTTTTAATTGAAACCTAACATTGGCCCCAAGGCCAAAAACTAGCCTCCCATTCATGATGCACCCAATTCATCAAGCTCGGGCCATGTCAGATCATATTTTTTTTCAATAAAAATTTCATTCTACCAAATTGGTTAGGTCTCTAGGTTTAAAGTAGTCCTAAGTAGGGCTCTTTTTTTGGAACTGTAGATGAACAGTGAAATCCGTGCGTGCCCTTCCAGCAAAAGTTAGATTTAGGGAGCAAGACACAATGGTTGGAAATCTTAAACAAATTCTCGAATCTAGCGATATGTCGCCAAAAAAAAATTTGGCCCTAAATGTCCAATTGATGATCATGATCGTGACAAAGAATCCTTTTATGTAAAACAGAAGTGCAAATGTTCATTCTTGAAATTCTTGAAAAAGGGAAGTAGTCTTGCAAAGTAGTTTGACGGCTTCCAAAGAATGTTCTTGGATTTTCTTAAGCAAATGATTCACACAATATCCAAAAGGATGATTTCCAGGATAACCAACCCCACATTCCAGGATTAAGTTTGAATCAAATTAGTTGATTTTTTTAAATTTACATCATTTATAAAAAAAATTAAAAAATCTTCAAATTAAAAAAAAATCAACTAATCTATGCCATACACATGACTTTGGATTGAATGCATCATTGTACAAAAGCACTAAATATTTCTATAGTGTGCACTGTCGAGAAATTAGTGTGGGGCAACCTAATTTCACTATTTTGTATGGTGTCCCCTACACAAAATAGTGAAATTAGGTTGCCTTGTCAATTAGATTGCCTTACCTAAGATAAATTGCCTCATGGATCAATGCTTGTTCTACATGGAGGCACATGCCACTCTCTAAACCAGGCCTTGAACTGGTGCACAAATCTATGCCATACACATGGCTTTGGATTATATGCATCATTGTACAAAAGCAGTGAATATTTCTATAGTGTGGATTGTCAAGAAACTAGTGTGGGGCAACCTAATTTCACTATTTTGTGTATACAAAATATTGCAATTGGGTTGCCTTGACAATTAAATTGCCTTACCCTAGAAAAGTTACCTCATGTTACCTCATGACTCATGACTTGTCCAGATGGAAGCACAAGCCATTCTCTAATCCCAAGCCATGAAGCAGTGTACCAACCCATGTAGCACACATGTTTCCCCACATCTCTTCATCTGTCTATAGTAACTCGAATATTGATATGGTGTAGAATGTCAAGATATTAGTCTAGGGCAACCTAATTTCACTATTTTGTGTACAAAAAATAGTGAAATTAGGTTGCTTTGTCAATCAGGTTGCCTTACTTGAGATACACTACCTCATGCATCAATGCTTGTTCCACATGTCACTCTCTGAACCACACCTTGAACTGGTGCACAAATCTACACCAGACACATGGCTTTGAATTGAATGCTTCATTGTACAAAAGCAATGAATATTTCTATAGTGTGGACTATCAAGAAATTAGTGTGGAACGACCTAATTTCACTATTTTGTGTAGATAAATTACCTCATAGATCAATTCTTGTTCCACATGGAGGCGCATGCCACTCTGTGAACCAAGCCTTGAACTGGTGGACAAATCCATGCCATACACATGGTTCTAAATTGAATGCGTTGTTGTACAAAAGCAGTGAATATTTCTATAGTGTGGACTGTCGAGAAATTAGTGTGGAGCAACCTAATTTCACTATTTTGTGTACCGTAGTGTCCCCGTCTCCCCCGAGCTTACAAACATGAGGAGCAGCATAAATGCTTCTTCCTTTTTTTTTTAAAACAAACCATAATTACAATTATGAGACAACAGTACAGAGTACAATAATGCAGTGTGCTGTACAACTTATTACAGTGAAACAACAGTTCAGAGTCCAGTGCATGAAACAATGGAAATATTTTGGTGTTCACTCTTCCCGTGATGAGAGTCTGGTTGCACCAGAAGAAGTCAATTGGCAAATGATGCCATCTGCCTCACAGAGGATCTGCAATTGGTTAATGTTCTGAATTGAACCCTGTAACGCTGCTGGGGACACTAAGTGTCCGATGGATGACAGAGAATACTTTCATGTAAGACAAAAGTGCAATTGTTCATCCTTGGAATTTCATGCAAAAAGGGAAAGGCCTTGTACAATGTCCTACCAAAAGTTTTTGTTAAACTCTCTCACACAAGTGAGAGAATCTGCAGAAAAGCTTTTGGTAGGGCACTGAACAATAGTACCAGTCTGACCTTGAATGAGTACTTTGGATTTTTTAAAGTACCCAAAATAGTGAAATTAGGTTGCCCCATACAGTAGAACCTCTCTTAGTGCATACTCTGTTGGTGCATAATATGCACTTAAGAGAGATAGTACTTTGAAGCCTTTATTGATGAACAGTGATTGGAGGCCTTGTAGTTAGAAGCAATGTGGTTGGAGGCCTTATAGTTAGAAGCCACGTTAGGCAACGAACAGTACTGCACCTCTCCAAAATGCATAAACTTCTCCTAATGCATAATCCCTGCACTATGCACTAAGAGAAGTTCTACTGTACTAATTTCTTGACATTCAATACTATATCAATGTGTACAATCAATGCAGTAATGAAGGAATTATGTGTGTTGTATTGGTTGGTGCATTATTCATTGCTCGGATTTAGAGAATTGCATGTGCCTCCATATGGACAAGCAATGGCTCATGAACGAATTTCTATTAATTAAGGCAACCTAATTATTGAGGCAACCCAATTTCACTATTTTGTGTAGATGATTCACACTATATCAGAAAGGATGATTTCTGCAGAGATAAGCCCGTCGTTGTAAGGTTAAGGATAGGTTCATTTTGCTGCCATTTTGTAAATATATATGATTGAAATCTTATTTTATTTTATTTTATTTTATAGATTGGAATCAAGAGTCATCTGTGAGTCAAAAAAAATTCAAATTTTTGTATGAAAATTTGAAAATTTTGTTGATTCCTTAAGGAAAAAATGAAGAAAATTCATATCAAACACAAGAAAATGCTCAAAAAATCTGAAACTTTCACCATAGGCATATTTTATAGCATACAACATCATAGTATAAACCAAAGATACCATGTCATTATAAAATTGTAAAATCAACAAAATAAGGTTATGGATTTAATGTTCAAATTGCAATAAAGTATTGAAGTTTAAGAATTTTTTCTATTTTTGTGATTGGAGCACATAGAGACTACACTTGATAAAATTCATTTAATTAGTTGCATAGAAATTTAAAAAAACATAATTTTTAAAGCTAAAATTATCATCAAGGGTACAGAGCAAGAAGAGGCAAAACCTCACGGCAAGCATAATCCCTCGATTATGCATGTTCTTCTTTTGAAAAATTAATTATAGATGTAATTTTGATCCATCTATTGTACCATTGTAGAAGTAACATCCTAACCTTCATATTCAAGAATGTTGCATTAGATGAGAAATCAGCCCTGTGGAGGGCTGCGTGTTCCCAACCTGTGAGAAATTGTGAGAACTGCCGAATTCAGGGCCGTGGCAGCTCGCTGACATGGCCGAGCGACTGCCACGTCGGAAAAAAATAATTTTTTTTTTCAAAAAAAAAAAATGAAATTTTTTTTTCTGTTTTTTTTTTCATTTCAAGAATGAAAAAAAAAATTCTTTTTTTTTTTGAAATTTTTTTGTCGGGAACAGCCGTTCCCTGAAACTGCGGGGGGGACTAGCGTCGGGAACGGGCCCAAAACGGCCCTCCCGACCCCCCCAAAACTCATCTAATGTGTATTCTTCTACTCTGCAATAATTCTTCTAATTTTGAAAATCGCAACCCATTTCTTTGAAGTGGATGAATATCTACAATATTGAAAATTCATGTTCACGCTTTCAACATTGTGGACATCTTCTCTCTATACTATAACTATAAATTTGAAAGAAGATGGGATTTCAAAGTGACCTCTCCTTATTCCCCCATTGTATTTGTTTTTTCATTCCAACATTAACTTGAGTGTTAATATGTAAGTTTTGAGGAATATGTTTCATCCTAAACCACTCCCAAATTGCCATTTGGGATTGGTTTAGGAAAAAGATGGTTTATTTTTTGCATATCCAACCATTGGATATAACATTAGACCTCTATGAAAACAAGTAATATATTTTTATAAGAAACTTTCTCTAAGTAGATTGTAATTTTAATATTAGCTAGTTTTGGAAGTCAAAATAATTTCTTTTTTTCATCTTATCTTATTAATCCCTAAAGCACCAAGTTTCCCTATATGATTTTTGAAACATGAGGGGACACTTGAAGATTTGGGTAGGTTCCGTGATCTCAATTCTTAGCATGACTTTTTGAAACTTTTTTTGAAGATAAAGAAAACACATTTGATTTCTAGGAATATGATTTTTTTTCAATTGGTGCCTAAGAGAAAAAGTTATGCCTCCCTAAGCTCAAAATGGTATTTACCAATCAATATAAAAAATTACAAAAATTCAAATTAGTTTCTCAATTCTGTTTTGCATATAAAATATTTTTGTCCAGATGGAAAGACTTGGTTCATTCTATTTGGACTAGTGATGAAAAAACTATAGAGAATCTTATTTATTGGGCAATCAAAGCATCTTCTTCAAAATATAATTTATGGGACTCATTTTTTATTCAATTTTTACAATTTTTCAAAATATAAAGGTTCACATTCTTTAGTTTGATTGCTAGAACAATATCATTGTTGGAATTTGTGTTTCAATTCCATCTTAGAGCTATTAACAATTTGTTTTTTCCTTCAATCTTGTACCTATTTTTAACAAACAAGTTTTTTAAGAATGAAAAGTTAAGTGCTTATGTTCATTTTTTTCCCCAAACACCCAATTCTTCAGTATTTTAAATTCAAAATTTGTAAAGAAAAAAAATTTAAAGTCAAAGAATCTAGTCAATCATGTAAATTGCAAGAAATAATATTTTCTTTATATACTTGAAACACAAATATCTTGCAATCTATATGGGTAAAGTTTTTGAAGTTTCTTTCACACATTTTAATACTAAAGTAGGAGGTCCTAAAACAATTTAACCCCTAAAGGACCATTTGTCCCCTTGGGGGACAATTTGGATCCGGGCAGGTTCCTACTGTCTCAATTTTTAGTGATATTTTTTGGGATTATTTGAAGTTGTGTATTTTTGCAAGAGCTTTGTGAATATATAATTTTTACTTTAATTGATGCCCGGTAGCAAAAGTTATGGCACAATGAGCAAAAATGGAGTTTGGCAGGCAACATAAAGAAATCACAAAAAGGCAACCTAATTTTTTTTTCAATTTGTTTTTTCAAAGACTATATTTTTGTCTACATGTGAAGCTTTGTTTCATTTAATTTGGACTAATAATGAGAAAGTTATGGACAATCTTAGTTTTTTGAGCAATCTAAGCATCTTCTTGAAAAAATAACTTGTAGAATTCATTTTTGAATGCAATTTTTAGAAGTTTTAAGAAAAAACTATTAGACAAGGTTGGATTTTTTTACTTGGATAATCTCACTGTTGGGATTATTGTGGTTCAATTCCATCTAAAAGCTATTAAAATTTTTGTTTATTCTTCAATCTTGAACCCACCTCTATTTAACAATTTTTGAATGAGTGAAAATTAGGTTCCATTTCTCCTTTATTTTGTTTTTGTAGATTCTCAACTCAACAACTTAACATTAATAAGAAGAAAATCAAAATCAATAGTGCAAAAAATTTGAACTAAAAAGATTCAAAGCCAAAAAATCTAGTCAAGCCAGGTGCAAAAAAACTTAGTTTCTTCACTTTAAATGCATATATCTCACAATCTATATGGTTAAAGTTTATGAAATTTCTTCTACATATTTATATACTAGTTAGATATAAGATCTTACGGTTGAGTATGCAATAAAAAGGAAAATTTAAGCTCTTTTCTATTTGCAATAGTAATGACAATTTTGAGTGGTTTCTAATAGAAAAATCACCTTGGTCCTTTAGGGGTTAAGCTCTAAAAGTACCCACTAATCTAGAGGTACAATATTGCACTCAATGCATCATCAATGTACAAATAGTGTGCATTTCAAGAAGTGAACACTTTTAGTGACCAATGCGTTTCAACTTTAGAAATTTGTAACTAGTTCCACAAAGGTCAAAAAATTATAAAACAACTGAGGTTAGAGGCCAATTTAATTTTTTCTTTCAATGAAAATCTATAAAAATGATTTCAAATAACAAAAATCCAGGAAATTGCAAATCAATTGATAAAGGGTGACTTTGAGGACCTCTCACCCTAGTCCAATGAAAGATACGATTAGATATGCAAAAAAATCATTAAATTTTTTTTTGCACTTAGCAATAGAAATGACAATTTTATATGTCTTTTGACAAAAAAAAAGGCCTTGGTCTTATAGGGGTTAAATTTCTAGATTTTTAATCCTCTTAACTTTAAATTTGTATGCTATAGAATTTTTAAATTCAAATATTTGTGGTAAAAAATGGATTTAAAAACCAAGAAAAAGAAAAATGAAAAATCAACACAAGATGGAAGGAAAACTAAATCCTAAAATGGAAGTGAAACTTTGTCAATCTTGACAAACACTTTTTGTTTAAATTCTCGACAATTGAATCCGGAAGCAAATCTCATACAATATTTTTTCTAGAAGATACTTTAATTGCCCCCTAATAGACTCTTCAGAATGTTCACATTACCAAATTATCAAATTGTAATGAATTAAAGTAAATATAAATTAATTTTATGTATAAAATTAATTTAAAATGTTATTTTAAGTTTCCTATATTGACTATTTGTGGAATTAGGTTGCCTTAACAATTAGGTTGCCTTACCCCAAGAAAGTTACTTTACAACCATCAAATACTTGTACATATATTTCCATTTGTACACATGGAGGTTTATAAGTCCCAAATACAACAATATCTAATTCAAAAGTAGTGCATTCTTGTATAGTAACAGTAAATATTTATATAGTGTTAAATGTCAAAAAATTAGTATGAAGCAACCTAATTTCACTATTTTGTGTAGGTAGTCGTTTAGCCAAATTAACATATGAAGTTTAATTTATATCTTATATTCCAATAAAAAATCAATGATTTTTTTAATAAATAATTCAAGATTCAATATTCTGTTGGAATTTTTGTATTGACGATATGAATTGAGTAAAAATCATATAAAAGGGCAATCCACCTATACAATACTAAACATGGGGCATACTAAACATTTTTGTTTAAGAGAAAGTGAATATGCTATATTAAAATTTAATGTATGGATCATAATTTCCATTCTAAAATAACTCCATTATACAAAAACAAACATCTCATTTGGATACCCCACCAACCATTGAAAAAAAGGTTTGCATGAATAAAACTGTTTGCTTGAACAATCTCATTGATAGGGTTGATGCATTTCAACTAGTGTTTACATCTATTTAATTTTTTTGGTAATATCTTTTTTCTTTCTTTTCTTTTCAAGTTGCAGCTCAATTCTTCTACACAAAAACTTACAAAATTAAAATCTATAGTGCAAAAATTTGAAGTTAACCTCTAAAGGACCTAGTGACCATTGAATGCAAGGTTTCTTACGTTGTTATGCATGAAGTCAATTTTTGTCAAATTTGTACAAAATTTTGACATAAGATGCATTTATACATCAGTTTTTTTTGTTTTGTTTTTTTCTAATTGAATCATCCTCAAAAAGTGGCAAGGCATTTTGGCAGTTGAGGGTAGTTGGAAAAGTTTGAGCAGGCTAAAAAGGTTGTATTACCGGGGATCTTGGGGGTCATTGGCAGGGGTTGGGTTGGGTGGGGTTGGGTGGGGTGAAAGTTGTGCCCCACCCATGGAGGCTCAGGGCCCCAAAAAATAAATCTTTGCTATAATGAAATTGAAAAAATTGCCTTGATGTTGATCAAATAAAACTCTACATCCCTTAAATGAATTCAATTTCTACATATCAATGCCAATGACAACATAAAACCAAACATTGAACAATAGCACAACTTGAATACCCAAAAATGACATGTGCATGTTGAAGGCTACAATTAGTATAAATTTTTTTGAAATTATCTATGTTCTCTTGAATATGTCATATGTGGCTCTAATGATAGAGGATTGTGTTTTATATCAGAGGTAGATGTGGGAGAAAAGGCCATTAGAGGGGATTTGGGGGCTTTAGAGGGCCGTTTCAGGCCGGTTCCCTAAATTGGCCAGATTCAGAGAACGGTGGTATGGGTGTGTCAGAATTTTTTTTTGCAGTTTGTTTTACCAAAATATCATTTTAAGCAATTTTTTTTCCAATAATGACATAATAGTCTCTGTGCCACGTCAGCCAGCTACTGCAGCTGCGTTCCCGTCATCTGGGAACCCAGGGGAACTCGCAACCCTCCAAGACCCCCAAATTCCCTCTAATGCTAGACCATTGTTGCTTGGTTGCATTGACTCTCCAAAAAGTCTTAAAGATCATGGATAGAGGGAGAGGGAAAAGTAGTGTAATTTTACGTCAAATTTATTTTTCATTATGAAAAAATTTGTACATAATGTATGTTTTTGCAATTTAAATTTGCCAAAAAACCTCCTCAATTTACAAGAAATATTCAATAATTGGCTAGTGTATAGCCAATTATTTATACTTCTTTGTTTAGCAGAGTGATTTAGAGTGCTATAGAATTGAATTTGCTTTTGAAATTTTGCACAAACATACGTAAGACGACATACTACTTAATAGTAAATAATCCTCACCTTTGTATAAAGGAAAAATTACTCCAAGAGGGATTGAAGTTTGTTGGCCTTGTCAAGTAGCAATGAAAGGTTTTTTTTGAAACTTTGAACATTATTATCTTTTAGTCTAAGTGGTCAAACTGGTCTGAAATTTTCTATATATTGCCATATTATACTAATGTACTTTTGTTTGGTTAAAGTTTCAAAAAAAGTTTTAATTTTCATTTCAATATACCAAAAAAATATTTTTTTTTGACAATGTCTCTTAGAAAACAACCTTAGTAGATTCAAAGTCTTAGAATCTAGTACAGAAAGGTCCCCCAAAAGATTATTCTTTTCAACTTAGATGCAAAAATATTGCAATGTACATTGTCAAAGATTTCTAAAGTTTCTTCCATACATTCTATACATGTCTAATGCAAGATCATACAATTGGATATACACAACAATAGTATTTATTTATTTTTACACTATACACTATAAATGGCTACAAACAAAATTTTTGAGTGGATCTTGATAAGATACAGTTATAAAGCTTGAGGACTTACTAATGATGTTTTTTTGCTTAAATAAATCTCCTCCCTGCATTGGAAGCTCACCTTTGTTCATTCTAAGAGCATCATCAAATATATACGTTATAAAGTACAACAATTGCAAAATGTTGTATTGGAATTTTCAAAGACCTCTAAAGTTGGATCCAATCCAAGCTCCCTACTTTAAAAAGGGGTGCAAGACACAATAAAAAAACTCTTCAATATATGTTTTTGTTGTGCTTTGTATCACACACACAAAAGCTTTGTGAGACCTAGTACCCAATTCTAGGCTGAAATTAGAAGAAAAAACATGTACAAACTTATAGTTTTATGCAATTTCAAGGTTTGTGCTCTATATAATTATGCATTCAAGGTTGAATGCTAAGTCTGGGTGGAGTGCAATTCCTTTTAATTCCCTCACAATATTTGACCATGATATTATGGCCTAAAATCTTTGATTTGTAGTGACTACATACACTGCATACATTGATGATGCTCTAAGAGCTTGTTTCCGTTCATTCGAACCTACAAATTTGTTACGAGTCTGACCACTTTTGTATTTGTTCCTAGAGCGTCAGCCCGTCATTAATTTGATGCGGGTGTTCCCTCAAAAAATTGCGCTTACCAAAAGGAGATGGTAAGTCTATGAGATTAGTTGAAGTTCCAACTTGCTTTTCTTGTTCAGTCGAATACAAGTTATAGTTTAAGTTGGAGCACTATTCTTAATAAGATGGATCATTATTCTTTGTTTAATTAGAATTGACACTTCACATTTAAGTGGACAGCTTTTAAGTTTTCCAACATATGCCCTGACATTTTGAAGGGAAGCTATAAGAAAATACTTTGGGTTGAGTGAACGTGGAACTACACTCTAATCTACCCCATTCACTTGGATAGTCGGATTTGTATTGAGTAGTTTTTGGGATGTGCCTCTTTTTCCCCTTAAGCCCTAAAGGACCAACATGCGTTTTTTGGCCGTATAGAAATTTTGGGCAGGTACGTGTGACTAGAGATATCCATATTTGAGGCTGAAATTTTGATAGAAGGTGGGGGCGAGGAATATCTTCATGTGTACCAAGTTTCATGACATTTCGAAATACAAGTCAAAAGTTGTGACCTGATATGTTACTTTTTTTCGTAACTGGGCAGTTTGGGCAGATCAGAAAAAATCATTTTTTTCACAATTTTTTTTTTGAAATTGGTTCTCTACATTTATATATACTTAAAAAGCTTTGAGTCACTCCATTTCAATCAATGAGTCAAAAGTTATGAGAGTTTTTGGTTTGCGGGCAGTTATGGATTCTCTACTCTAAAAAAAACTTTAAAGTTGATTATTTAACTCAATTTTCAATATTTTGGGAAAAAATTAAAATCTTAAGATGTAGATTGATTATTACAACATTATAACTGTTGGGATTGGCATTTTTAAATTGCATGATTAAATTTTTAACAATTTAATATTTTGAGTCATTTTCTACTTCTTTCTACTTACTATTTTTTTCCTATATGTTGTACAATTCCAAATGATGTGAAATTTTTCATACATATAGACAACTTGTTTAGGAAACTGAATTCAAAGAAGCACCACCTTTATCGGCATTTTTTCATTGAAAAGTGAGCTTGCAAAGTGCAGCTGCCCGGTTTTTCGCAGGATTGAAAAAATGATTTTCAAGACTTTGAATGCTTATATCTTATGATCCACACGGTGGAATTTTCTGAATTTTTTACCACATGTTTTCAAAATATCATACTACAAGATCCGATGGTTACATGTGTCAAAAATTGTTTTTTTCCCAAAAATTTGGTAGTTGTATTAGAAATGGTAGTTTTGGAGCGTTTTTGGTGATTACATAGTCATGAAACTTTAGGGGTTAACCTCTAAAGGACCAACATGTCTTTTTTTGGCAACATAGAACTTTTGAGTAAGTACGTGTGACTAGAGATTTGCATATTTTAGGCGGATATTTTAATAAAAGGTGGGGACAAGGAATATCTTTCATATGCACAAAATTTTATGACATTTGGAAATATGAGTCAAAAGTTATTGCATGATACGTAGTTTGTTTCTCAATTTGGGCAATTTAGGCAGATTAGAAAAAATCACTTTTTTCAAAAATAAAAATTTAAAATTGGTTTATTAAATTTATATATATGTGAAAAGCTTTTAATCATTCCATTTTTATCAATGAATCAAAAGTTATGAGGAGTTTTAGTTTGCGGGCAGTTATGGATTCTCTACTCTAAGATAAACTTTGAAGTTGTTTATTTTACTCAATTTTCAATATTTTAAAAAATAAAATAAAATCATAAAATGTAGATTTTTTAGGAAAACATTACAAGCATTGGGATTGGCATTTTTCAATTCCAAAACGAAATTCTCAACAATTTAGTATTTTGAATCATTTTCTACTTCATTCTACTTACTATTTTTTCCTATTTATTATACAATTCCAAATGATTTGAAAATTTCCAAGCACGTAGCCATCTTGCTCTGGAGAATGAATCCAAATAACTACAACCATTTTGGAATTTTTTCATAATGATCTGACCTTGTGAAGTGCAACTGCCTGTTTTTTTGCAAGGCCAAAAAAAAGATTTTTGCCACTTGAAACGCTAATATCTTGCAATCTACACGGTAGAAACTTTTGAATTTTTTTCCACATCTTCACAAACTAGAGCACTACAAGATTGTATGATTACATGTGTCCAGAAGTGATATTTTTCAAAAATTTGATACTTGTACTAGAAATGGTAGTTTTGGAGCACTTTGGATGAGAGCATAGTCAAGGAACTTTAAGGATTAATCCCAATGACCCAATGGGAGGTACTTTGTAAATGGGCCAAAATTGCCAAGAACTTGAGCAATTTTTTTACTTAATCAATACCTTAAATGAGGCTGTTTGTTTGTTTGCTTGTTTGTTTGTTTGTTTGTTTGTTTTGTTTGTAGCGTGGACAACTTCCTGACCGTGCGTCTCCCAACCGCGTGCTTGGTACTGTCGGAAAGCTCTCGCCGAGGAGGGGTGCACCGGCTTTGTTTCGTGGCGTTTGGAGCGGTGGTGCAAAAGTTATTGAATTTCAAAGTATTTATTGATTAAAAAATTAGAAAATTACTTTTACTTTGATTTTGGTGGCGTTCTTGCTACTGGGAGTGGAACCGAGAGTTAGAAAATTGCTTTTACTTTGATTTTGGTGGCGTTCTTGCTTCTAGGAGTGGAACCGAGAGTTAGAAAATTGCTTTTACTTTGATTTTGGTGGCGTTCTTGCTTCTACGAGTGGAACTGGGAGTGGAACCGGGAGTTAGAAAATTACTTTTCCTTTGATTTTAGTTGTGGCAACGACACAGGGCACACTAGTTTTCCTTGAAATTGGATAGGCTGTAATCGTAGGAATTTGAAGTTCACATGGAGAGTAGGCACCTCAAAAAATGTTAGGTTATTTGACTGCACAGTTTAGTACTCTCTTTGTCCCAAAATTATCTTTTTGTTGGACAAAGTTAAAAGTAAAATTTTTGGATTAAGACTAAAAATAACATTTAAAAAATCCATTTTGCATTGTAAACAAAATTTAATACAATCCTAGCTTTCTAAAAACTTTGAGTTTTGGAGCCCTTTTTGAAGTACAGTTTTAGAAGATTGAAAAGTAGAATTTTTGGGGCAATTTTAAGGAGCATTGGTAGGCAATAATCAAAGAGATGCAAAAAATAAGATCAAACGATGTTGATTGACCCCTTCAGTCATTTCATTTGTCTTTTTGATTGATAATTGCATACATGGAGGGGGAACTATTGTTCAAAGTTGTTTTGTTGGTTTCAAATAGTAAATGAAATCCAAATTTGACCAATTTACAACGTCACAAAGTACAACAAGAAGATCATTTTGGGAAAAAAAATTAAAGATAACATGAAGATCATTTTGGAACAAAGGGGGTATATATTTAAATTCAAAATTTTATTTGGATCAATAGAAAAATAAGTGGTTGCACTTTAAAGGAGCATATCTTAATGAAAATATTTTGAAATGATCACCTTTTTGTGTGCAATGAAAGATAAGAGAATTGATAATACTCTTCTAAGGGCCATTCACACTATGATTGTCCAAGTCGAGATGCCGTGAGATTGAGTGGCCAAACTTTGTTGCAAGTCCAAAGAAATGAGCAATAAATAGGCAATAAAATAGAGGAATTAGAGCCTTTGTCTGGCCATAGTGTGAAGCCTATAAAGGCCAAGTCCAAAGGCCAAATCTAAACCTATATCATTTATTTGACTTCTATCTTTCTCTCTCTACAAAAATCCATCCAATTTTTGAAATTTTCCATGAAGCCTCACTCATGTGTCAATTTTTTCAAGTAAATGATAAAAGAACATGAGAAAGGAGTCAAAATCGACTTTGGAAATAACGACCTTTCAAACTCAAATGGCAACAAATAATAAATAACAAATAACACTTGTGAAGGACAATTTCTTGTGGATTCCCCAAATCTCATTGGTAGAATCAACAGACTCTCGACCTTCGGCCATAGTGTGAAGTGCCCATAAAATTTTACAACATTCCAAGCATTTTTCAATTCATGGTGGAGCTTGCAATGCATGGTGATCACCAAAATGGGAATAGTGCTTGTAAGAAAAACAAGCCTTGGAACATTTGTCTTTTCTTTATGCTCCTTAGATCTTCCGTTTTTGAGGTGGGCAACAATTGTATTTGTTGGTTGACTTTTTAGTCCATACCCAAACTAAAACCCCCAAAAGGAGCTATGAACTACACTGTACCACTTAACTGAAAAAATTTCCACAAGGCGGACTTTAACTTGGAATTTGATGAAACTACCGCCATTGGATTCATAACACAGTCTATTTTCTAGTCACAATTTTCATTTTAAAAAACTCAAAATTTTGAGAATGGGCAAATTAAAAAAGAGGGGCAGCGACCAGGAAATGGTTGCTTAGGTCATCGGAGCTTAATTTACACAGTTACTTTCAATAAGGAAGGCCGTGTTAAGTTATATGAAGTTAGTGCAAGTTATGTTTAAGCTATCAAGGAGGTTGATATATCAAGGTACCGCGTTATTTTTAAATTAGTGTAGATTGAAATATTAAGGTACAGTGATTTTTTTGCATGCATTTATTTAAATATAATACAAATAGTGTGAAAGATGCTCATCTTAGAGCATCTCCTTCAACCCTCAAAACAAATTGCTCCTTCAATCAAGATCTGTCTAATTAACCCTTAAAAGCCCGTTGTCCCTTCGAGGGACAAACACGTTTTTGGGCAGGTATCTACAAGCTAAAATTTTCTCCGGATTTTTTGAAATTTTTTTGGGAGGTAAAAAAACTGATTTGCTTCATAAGAATATAATTTTTTTCACAATCGGTGCCCGGGAACAAAAGTTATGACCAAATAAGCTCAAAGCAGGGGACGGCAGGCAGAAAAAAATTTTGCACTTTTTTTTTTTTTTTTTTTCAATATTTTTTTTCTCATAGATTACGTTTTTGTCTATCTAAAAAGCTTTGACTCATTTCATTTGGATTTGTTATGAGAAACTTATGGACATTCTTGTTTTTCAGGCAGTTAAGCATCTTTTTGAAAAAAATAACTTGTAGGTTCATTTTTGAATGCAATTTTTCAAATTTTTCAAGTTTTATTTTACATGGTTAAGTTTACTTGCTAGAACAATCTGACCATTGGGATTAGTGCATTTTAATTCCATCTAAAATATATGAATATTTTAGGTTTTCCTTCTATCTTGTACCTACTTCTACATAACAATTTTCTCAATAATGAAAATTAAGTTTTTTTGAATTTTTTGTTTGGGATAGATTGTCAACTCAATTCTCCACTATAAACATTTAAAGCTCAAAACTCTGTAGTATAAAAATTTTAAGTTAAAAATGTTCAAAGTCAAAAAATCCAATCCCACAATGTGTTGAAAAATTTGTTTTTTTCACTTTAAACATAGATATCTTGCAATCTGTGCGGTCAAAAATTCTGAATTTTTTTCCACACACTCTCATACTAGTTAGGTGTAAGATCCTACGGTTAGATGTGCAAAAAAAATATTTTTAATTTTATTTCACTCTTTGCTAAAAAAATGGCAGTTTTGGGTCTTTTCTGGCAAGAAAAAGGCCTTAGACCTTTAGGGGTTAAAAATGATGACCACTTGAATCCCCAACAGTACAACTCACTAAATATACTTCTAACCAATCACAAGTTACAAAACTTGCAGAAGCAATAAGTAAGCTACCACAATTGCTAATCCCAAGAGAAAATATAGCCTCTAGAGAACACAAATGCTCCCTTCAAATATGGAAAATTTGGGGGGAAGTGACGGTCGAGCTTGACATAGACTAGAATTGATTGCCTACCATCCAAAAACTAGAGGAGAGCGGATACTCGGAGGGCTGCAGGAGATGCTCTTATTAGCTACAGTAGAGCACAGTGCCACAGTGCGTTCACCACGTGCTGGGGAGATGTCGGCAATAAGTTCAAGCCAAGTGAATTGGTGATGATGATCAGAGGTCCCAGATTTCTCCGTCAAATAGGTAAAACCCCTGCTTCAATTAATTTTCTTAAATTTTTTTTGAAACAAAACCATGCTTCAATTGAATGTGTGTTAAGTTCAATTTCAAATTCTCCACTGTCGTCTGTTTTCCCATTTTTTTTTTTGATATCGATCCAACTTGGTAGAAAAGCAAAGCATTTCATCAGCTTGCTGCTTAACCCTTGAACGTCGAGGTGGACGTTCTGCGTCCGATGAATGACAAGAGAATCTCCTGTGTAGGACAGAAATGCAACTATTCATCCTCCAAATTTTGTTGTGAAAAGGAAGGTCCTTTACAGTAGTTTGACTTCCAATGAATACTTTTTCATTTTTTTAAGCCAATTGTTCCCACGGTTTTGCAAAAGGGTGATTTCCACGGCCACCAGCCCGGCGTTTAAGGGTTAAGTTAAGCTTTGGTCGCAACGCTCAGTCCTAAATTTGGCCCCATCTGCGAACATGATGATGAAAATCCAGCTTTACACTACAGTAGCTGCGCCCATGATCTGGTTTGAGGTCCATAATTAATGGCAGCTTTGTCGTGCAGTACGTCGTGGATTCAGCATTCCAGCGAGCAGCGCCGGCAGCCCAGTTGTTCAAAAAGAAAAGGAAAAACAGAAAAAATCCAAAAAAAAAACACCAGCTAAGCTTTCAGTCATTATAATAAACTGACAAGAAGGGCCGAGGAGCCTTTGGCAGGCTTTCGAACCCATCCGATCCGTCTTCCTCGATCTTCTTCTTATGATTCCTTCATTGTTTTCGAGTGTGCTGATGTGCTCCGGATGGTCTCAGTCTCGTAAGGTATAAGTGAAGTTACTCCAGTATGTAAGTTAAGAATTTTCTTACAATTTGATCGATCTCTTGTTGATGAATTTCTACATTCAGAAGATTCTGCGGCTTACCGACATCGGAGCCCTGAAAGTCTCTCACAATAGGATTCACCATTTCGGAATCCATTGAGAACATGTTCGGTTTCTTTAGTAGTACGCACAGTTGTATCGAAGATGAGAGAGAGAGAGAGACGAGAGTGTCAGTGAGACCGTGTTTGTGTGCACTTGCTATTCTATTGTGGCTTATGGAGAGCACACTTTGACCGGAGTTTTTTATAGATAAAAATAATATTGTTTTTGCTTTTTATGCTTTTTAGGGTTTACTATATGTGGAGATCTCTCTCGCAGCCGTCTTTGTTGCTTCGGTGACGGACGCGTCTCGGTCTCACTAACTTAGCACTGATCTTGCAGTGGAAAGACTACGAAAGTGAGTTCCTGGAACGCTGAAAGTCTCGTGAAAGTGTCGGTGGAGGTATTTCGGGATGCGAAGGGAGTGTGGAAGGAGATTTAGGTTTTGGAGTGAGTGTTTTGCTGCTGTTTCTCGAGCTGGTTTGTGTACTGGTTTGTGGGTTACTCTCTTAGTTTGGCTTTTTGTGCTGCAGCCATTTCTTAGTAGGTTTCGTTTTCTTGGTGCGTAGCGAGGTTGATACGATCTTCGCGTTACTCGAACGTGGACAAGCTTGGGGGAGTGCAACCCAAGGAGGTTGGAGAAGTGTGGAATTATAGGAACTTTGTATACCCCATTGGCAAGCTTAGGAACCATCTGTACTTGGAAGTAGAGACTTTTCGAAGCTAGACTTTACCAAGGTCTTGCACTCTCTTTGTTTGTTGATCTCAGTCGATTTCTTTATTTGGACGGCGTAATCAGGATCGGTGCGCTCTTTTAGTAACATGTGTTGGTTTCTGACAGAAACTAAGGGAAGCAAGCTTGACCTTACTGGGGCAATTCCTGAGGAGGTTGGAAATCTCAGTCGGCTGCTTGCATTGTGAGTCTTTGACATGCGATCGTCTTTCAAAATTTGAGAAACGCTAGCTATGTGTTAGTTTGTACTTGAATCCTCGGTTTTTGCACTTGCGCTTTTTATTCGCGACTTGAGCATTCTGTTGAGAGGGATCTTTGTGGTATTTACAGTAATTGTAGTGATGATATTTCTATGCATTTATTCTATACTTCTGACCACTATCTCATATTGATACTTCGCAGTGAACCTTGTGAATCAAGGTGCTGATCAATAGTATTCCTCCGCTGGAATCGTTTTCCATGGGTGCTTACTATGTGCCAATGCACAATATTGTGGGCTCAACAATCATGCGGAGATTGCTCTAATGTAATTAAGGGAATCCTATCCTTTCAGCTGACGAATCACTGTTGTCTTATTGTTAGTTGCAGCTGTTTCAACTTAAGTCTTGCTGTTTCAGCATGTGACGACTGTTGACTTTACCTCGAGAGCTTACCACACGCTGCCGACGGTTTTAAGAGTCCTCTTGAGTGTTTCAGATTGTTATGTTGATTAATAGCTGGTTCACTTAATCCTTTCGTTGGTTTGCTAATCGCTAACACTAGAGTTTCTATATCTCCTGCAGTGAACTGCGCTGTAGCTTTTTAGAGACAACTCTTCCTGAATCTCTTCTTCAACTTCCAGCAACCAACAAATCGTATGTTTCGTTTTCCTCTTTCCTGTCATTTCTATCTCAGCCAGTTGTTATTATTCATTTCACTTGTCATTTCTTCAAATTCTTTACGTGGACGCTTAAATTTTGTATTCAGATTAAATTCCCAATTTATAAAGTGTCTTGCTTATGTTTTACAAATTAAATATTCGCATGAGCAGTACTCAAAGCATCTGTGTACTTTTATTCTTCATTTAGTTTGTTTTTTCAATTTCTTTTATTCACACTGCTATTTTTTTTTCTCTTGAGATTATTTCAATTTTAGGAGAGTCAGAGGTACGAAGGACATGAAATAAGCTTACTGCGCCTTGATTGGTCACTCTGAAGTTGTGGGGCACTAACCTGAACTGAAAATAGGTAGTATTCCTGGGGATTTTATGGCCAATTATAGTATCATTCAAAATATATTTTTATTGTTAAAAGAAAGTATGATGTGACTTCTTCTTTCTACTGGTATATTCTTTCCTGCTACTTTCCTTGAAGCTTTCTCAATGCAAGGATTAAATCATTTCAACTCCTGCAGTGGCCACTTTTGGCCATTTGGGCATTTATGGGTTAGGTTTTGGTTGCAAATGAAATTATGGGACAGTTAAGGTATAGAACTTGACGGTAAAGTAGCTGTTAAAAGTCAGTATTGCCTATATTCAAGGAAGATTTTTGGTTATTGTGGGTTCTACTCAAGTCCAAATGTTCGATTTTGGTGACTTTTTTGCAGGCTTGGAGGCAACCCCGTTTGTCAGTACCAGTTTCCTTACTGTGATATCTGCTGTTATTCTGGGGCCATACTGAAAGAGGCAATCGTCATGCAACTCCATTTGTGATCAAAACTCGGCTGTTCATCCCGCTACCTGCAAGTGCTACGTTTGTATCATGTTCTTTTGCTGGTCTTTGACAAATGGGCTTGATAGGACAAGAATTGTTCCTTTGAGAGGGGAGTTCGCATCTGGACTGGATATACCTGGGGATGATTTTGTGGATTGAGCATGCCGTATATCAGAGCAGTAGTGAATGCCAGGTCTTAGAGAAACTCTCCTTTCATCCTGCCATATCAGCCCATGTTACATTTATTTAGTCTCAATCAGTGAATGAAAGAGTCAGACTCGTGGGCTACAATCCGCATGGGTTTGTTTCATCCAACCTCTGGACAGTTCTATTGAATTCAGGTAAAGGGAAATCTTTGATTAAAATCTTGCAGTCTTGAATTTGAAAAAACTTACATGTGTGCTTCGATGCAAATTTTTTCATCTTTCACCTCACTGTTTTCTTTGGATAACGTTGGGTTAATATTTTTTCCATGTTGCTGATGCTCTATCAGGAAATTCAGTTGCAACGACATACAGAAAACTATCCATATTATTGCAGGGGTCCTTAGAGGAACCGTTGCTATGGTGATGTTAGCAAGCCTTTTGATATGCTTCATCAAGCGGAAAAGAGGTCCAAGACCTCCCACTATTGATCGTGCATCAGGTAATACTAGAAGTACTGACTATGTACTTTTTTTGGGTATTTCTTGGTGCAATATTTAGTTCCAGTTTAATTGACACAAACATCGATTTGTTCGCAGAAATCTTTGACCTTTGTCTTGACGAGTATCCAAGTTGTCTCTTCTCTTATGAGGAGCTGAAATACTCAACGAGGAATTTCAGCAAAGGGAACAAGATTGGGGAAGGAGCCTTTGGTGCGGTTTACAAGGTATATCTGTGATACCTAATATATGTTTCGTTGGATCCTTGTGATGTCATCTTGTGACATGGTACAATCTTTCTTGTACTGCTCGTCTTCTGAAATGCTGCTCGTTTATTGGCAGGGTACTTTGCGAGATGGTAGTGAAATTGCAGTGAAGGAGCTTCCATCAAACATTAAGCAGGGCAATCAAGAATTTCTCAACGAAGTTCAGCTTATTACTGGCTTGCAACACAAGAATCTCGTAAAGCTATGTGGCTGTGCAATCAGTGCCAGCAACCGGATGCTTGTTTATGAATATGTAGATAATAAAACGCTCGCCCAAGCCTTGTTTGGTTAGTTCGAAAACCAAACTTTTCGCTTACTGTAGTAGCTCTGCGCATTATCACCTTATTCCTCCAAGCTCTGTTTCAGGAGTGGCAATTTGTACCCAGCTCTAGCCTTTTAACTTACACCATCATGATTGTGTTACAGACCCAGGGAGGTCATTATTGTTGGAGTGGCCATTCCGGTTCAACATTGCTCTTGGACTAGCAAAGGGGCTTGCATTCCTCCATTCCCAATGTCCCGAACGCCTTGCTCACGGGGATATCAAAGCCAACAACGTTCTGTTAGACAAACACCTGGAGCCCAAGATTGCAGATTTTGGTCTAGCTCGAATATGCCAAAACAATGAACGGAAAGTGCTCACACGTATTGAAGGAAAGAGGTGAGGAAAATTCTTCAGGTTTGCGTTATTGTTGCGACACAGACCTCAATTTCCTGAAGATGGTTCCTGACATTCTTTGGTTTTGTTGTGAAGGGGCTACGTGGCACCAGAGTTTGCACTCCATGGTCAGCTCACAGCAAAGGCGGATGTCTTCAGCTTTGGAATCATTGCTCTGGAGCTTGTATCTGGTCGCGAAAGTATGAAATCACATCTTCCTCCTGAGGAGCAATACCTTCTCTTATGGGTAAGCCCAATGGCACATAGTCACAGTTCAGTGTGCTTCCACTGGGAAATGCAGTTGGCCCTGTTTAAATGTTACTCATATAATCGTTTTTTCAATGCAACTTGTGAGAAAATTTTGTACTTCAAGTTGGGAAAAAACTAATTATGTTGCATGTTAATTGCTATAAATTCTTACTCTCCTATTGTTTCACTCTTTCTTTTTTCAACCTTCATACATGCTGTTTCTCATAATTAGCTAATAGAGAAAAGAATAGTCAACCATCGGGAAGTTAGGTGGCTTTTTTGGCAGTTCTAACTATATGCAGTATATGCGTGAAGGTTATCATGTCCTTATAGTTCATCTCTAATTGTTGAAATGTTGTTATTTGTTACTCCCGAGCTCTAGCAACTAGAGAGGGTGGAATGTATTGATCTAACAAAACTTACAGCGTTCAGGTTCTGCCTCATCACGGCTCTGGTTTCTTGTTGTGCAGGCATGGAATCTATACGAAGAGGGCCGGGTCATGGAGCTTGTAGATCCAAGAGTAAGGGATGCGTGTGACGAGGACCAAGCGCGTCTGCTTATCAAAGTGGCACTGCTCTGCTCGCAAGGGGACTCTTCTTCCCGACCTTACATGACCCGCGTGGTGGCCTTGTTGTCTGGCGATGCCGATGTCCCCGACATACCTGAAAGACCGGCCTTTCTAGGACTCGGAGTGCCGGACCCTAGCAAGCCGAATTCTCGCCCCAATTCCATCACTACATGGAAATGATGAAAATTGCTGCTTCCTGACCATTTCCATTCTATATCGACTCTATGGTACTCCTTGGACTGGCCCAAGCTACTACATATATCTATGGCACTTTTGGACTTCGTGGGGATCAGGCTTTCTTAATGGAGCTGCCTGCGGAACAGATCTCGAAGTTTTCTTGGATGGCAGATATCTTACCAAGGTGCAGTAATGCAAAACGTGAGATCCTTCTTGATTGAAGTGTGTTTGACCATACCATTTGAAGCACTGGATTAGTAATGTGGCTGCTTCTGGCATGAAGAACTCCTTCAGGACGAAGGGTACCAGGAGTGTGTGGATCGAGACCAGCTCACAAGCCAGGTGAAATTATATCTTTCGTAGTTTCTCTGCAGAGTTCTAGTCATAGTGTTGGTTCGAGGTTATCAAGTATGAAAGAATGTTCTGTATTCGGCTACAGAATCTTGCATGGTCTAAGTGTTTTCCAAGCAGTTCTGATCATATTCTATGTTCTAATTCTCAAGGACGTGGTCTGACGGCATTTTTGAGAGTACATAGGAATACAGTTGTTATTGAATATTTTTTGAGTATTCTGTACTCCAATTTTGAGGTAGGTGTTGTAACACTCGTTCTGGTGAATGTGGGTAATTATACACCTTGCATTACCATGAGTCCTTAACCCCAGAAGGACAAGCTGGTCACCGTGGAAATCAACCTTTTTGATACTCAATCATCTTGCTTAACCCTTAACCCTTAAACTGATGTATGGGTGACCCTGAAAAGCATCCCTTTTCTTTACCATGTGAATCATTGGCTTAAAAAATTGCAAAAGCACTCACTGGAAGTCAAACTATTGTAGAAGACCTCTCCTTTTTACAACAAAATTTTGAGGATGAATAGTAGCATTTTTATCTTATTGGAAGGATTCCTTGTCATCTATCAAATATTTGTGTTGACCTTTAAGGGTTAAAGGATGCGGCCCTCCAATGACCAAGGTAATCACTAAAATGTTTGGATTATTGGACTAATAGGTGCATTCTTTGTTTCTATTGTGAACAATCAAGTCATCTATTGGCCACTTTTTGACCTCTATGTTGTTTAAGGGTTAAAAAAAACCAAGAGTTCTTGTAGGAGGTTAACCTATTGTGCAATACCTCCCCTTTTTTCTCATGCAAAATGTCAGATTAATATCTGCACTTTTGTCTACAATGTCTTAGAGTGAAGGTAAACCAATCCATTTTTATCATTTGCCTATTTTTACCATCCTATTTTTGGCCCTATTTCCGCCACAACACTCATTGAAATCCATCAACTTTTTTGGCAAAATCAAAGCATTAATATCACAATAGATAACTTGGCAGTCTTTCATTGGTCCACACTTAAGTGCTAATAGTGATACATGAAGGGTCATTATGGATTGCTAAATTGTTAAACTACATCTCATTTCCTTCATTCATAAAAATAGGTCATCCTATACTATGCAAATGGGGCCCTTGTTGGAAATAGATTATATACCTTATTGGTACAATATAAAGTGGAATGGATGAGACTTGGTAAAATCCACAAATTATATGGTCTAAATATTTTATATGCCATTGACTTGAAGTAGCAATTAAACTTCCATAAATGCAAGTGGCAAAACAACTGGCAAGTGGTAATCCCTCACTATGACATTTCTTGAATGACTACAGAGATCATTTTAGAAGCAAAACACTCTAACTCTTGGACAATGCAACTGAACTTGCTCATGCATGAAAATATTACTCAATTCAAAAAGTTATTCGTGCAAACAAGTCAAAATTCAACAGGTTCATAAACTATGAATTTTCAACTAATTGCATGTGTACAAAAACTACCGTACCCCTGGGTCAGTTTCAACACTTACGTGTCCAAGTAGTTTAATTTTGGAATTCAGACTCCACGAAATGTCGTTTTTTAGTTTTCAAATTATTTGAAAAATTTCCACGTATGGCGTTTTAGATTTCAAAATGAGCTAAGAACCCTTCAAATAAAATTTTCTTTGTTTTATGGATATTGATCTGCAAATTTATGAAATGCTGGACATGCTTCAAATTTGCCTAATGATTTGCGAAACTGACCTGGACAAAGGGAATGCATTTTTGGTAACAGTACCTGACACTGTCAGTCGAGACAGGTGCCCATGAAATGCCTTCAAATATATGGATTACAAACATTTTCTTAAATACTCAACAGGTCGTGAGACCATCAAAAAACTAAAATTAAGATACTACATGGGAAATGGAAAATGATAGTTCCCATAATCAGGCTACCAATCTAGCACAAGAACAAGACATCAACGTAAGTTACATCACCGTGCAAAAGCTTGAATACTTCGCTGCACTAAACTCTAAAATAACGTTTGGAAATCCACGAAGTGGAAAGACAATTCACATCCTCATCGCCCGAAACATTCTGGGAGATGATATTAGTTCTTAACAGGTACTAGCTTACAGGGGACAACGCGAGGTTAAATGGTTGCAGAGCACTTTGGACGGCCTCCATGACCTTTTTGTTTCGACGACACACTTCAGACATCTCTTCCATCGAGTTTGACAGAGACATTGAGTCCGACCCTGAAGGTGCAGATTGAATGGCCTGCAAGAAGCTGTTACGCTCTCCCTCAGTCACTATGTTTGAGGGGATTAGAGCAGCTGCTTCTTGCGCCCATTGCACCAATTGCGAACTGTAAAGGCGAGCCAATCCCAGGAAAACATACTGAACCTGCAGACAACATATTGGAACAACAAACTGTTAGCTTAAAGAATCCTGATATAAAGCATTTTGCAGGGTTCGTGGAAACTGTTCACAGGATAAACCAAATTGACACTTAGAATCAAAACTAAATCTGTTCCAGCTGCCTCACTTGTAACGTGTTAAACTCATATTACACAGGAAAATTAGCTGTCACCCAAAGCATTAATAGAATCTCAAACCCTAAAAAATAGCAGAATTTGAATGAGATCTCATTACTGGATACAGACGAGACAGCGTCCGTAGAATGATAAAATCAGTAAAACGGCACTAACCTCTGTAAGCCGTGATTCAGGCAGAGCCCCAACTAAAGCGGCCAACAAGACTCTGGTCAAAGTTGCACCACGGGGCAGGAAGACTGTATCAACAGCTGATCGGTAGTGCTTTCCTGTAAAAGTTGTGGGTAGATCCAAGACATCTTGGAAAAACGTCAAAATTGAACGGCATGCCTCCCTGCACAGCATGTTTATATGAGTATCTCTTAAACGCAATAGAAAACAGGACCCAGACGAAATATCTGATTCCCATCAATTGGTTTTAGAATCTGTCCAGTTCAAAGTCCAAACTTCAGTGACGTCCAAGTGAAGACCTCCAAGAATCCATTAACTTGAGTACAAAAAATAATGAAACAAAATCAGGTGTGTAGCCAAAACGTGCACCTGTGTTGTATGGTTATGCCAGTCATGGCACAGTCGACCAATGGAGGTAACATGGTAGTAGGTACCAGCAAATGAGGACAGTAACGTATGCAACGTGATGCTAGCAAGAAGCAGTCATCAGCCACATCAGGTTGAGAAGTAAAATCCTGAAACCATACATGCCAGAAATGGTTAACGCATTCATCCTGTAAGATGCCAGACTTCAGACCGACCTTGATAAATGCAACCAATAATAAGCACGATACATCTGAACATAGCACTAGCAAAACTTATCCAAGAGAAAGGGGACCATGTTACCTGGATACTTGTCAACATAGCAATTGTTTGTCCAAAAAGAACTGATATCAGAGTCCCCAGGTATCCAGCACACGCAGTGTCGCTACCAAAAACCTGCAGTACCAAGTGTATTCAGATTGCAAAAAGCAAAGGTTAACCAGATTATGGGAAAAAAACACTCAGTTCTCTTGCTGCAACTACGACGTCATAACATGACATAGACTATTGCAAAACTAAGACATGATAAAATCCTTCTATCAAGCATTACGTAGACTTCCGTAAAGTCACAACATGCCTTCCTGGTCAATCGTACTGCCCGAAGGAAAGAGATTCACCTTAATAACTTCACTAGCAAGATATAAGAGACATGAGTGATGGTGTTGTTGATAACGCTCTTGGACCTCCTCTAGCATTGACCCCATCACTCCTCCGAGTGCCCTTCCACAGTTGCGCACCTGGACAAGTACTGTTTAGTCTCATGTGGCATCCACAGAATACTGCAAAAGATTCTGCTGAGTGGAAGCAGAAGTGAAAATTCATCATGTCAATGCTATAATCTGAGGACACAACCAGGAGAGACTTCACAGGAAAAAGTAACGAACATAATGTGGCTAGGCAAGTAACGAGAAATAGATTCATTTGGCAGCTACTTCTGTTTCGGTAGTGGATGCTTACTGCATATTTGCACGCCCGACATAACCTCTCCATGGTCCTCATATCGTTGGCCCTTCTGGAAAAGAGGAAATTCAAACCAAGACGTCGGAGTTAAAGGAAAAAGACATTGACGACAGGCATACAAGTATTTCAAGATTCCGACATCACCTATCCATATAAACCGTTCATCTATAGAGTTCGGGTAAAAATTGTGAACTGCCAGCCCGACTAAAATATCACGAAGCTTCATGATAGGACAACAAAACGAAAAGAGAATAAACTCAAAAGATAAGGCAGCACTTACTGCATGAAAACGACCTTCAGAATAGGCCACATTCGTTGGAATACATCTGCCAAAGGTTCAGGCTCACTGCCGTATCTGCAATTTCCAGGTAAGGTCGGATCAGCCCGGATTATAATAATGCAAAATAATGATATAAGTTGTAAGCACCAGACAACCCGTCAACAATTTCATATTACTTCTACAACCCCCCTCTTATTGTGTGCAGCGCAGCGAATGTCAGAAAGGAGCCTGGCATTAAATCTAAATAATTAAGCTCTAAAATCTCACCAAGGGTTCAATGTTCTCCCACAAACCTGAAAATGTTGGCTATCCGATCAATATGTACAGAATACTGGTTTGCAGAAAATTGTTGAGAAGAGCCTGCTTGTTGAGCTGCTGTGACCACTTGCTGTCAAGGTAAAACCACACAATTATGAGAAAAGATCACGTTCACTGGATAGAATCACAGCAAGGAGTGGAGATAAGCAGGAGTGCAATTTTCAAGGATGACACACCTGTAAAGGTGTAAGAATTGGGATGCAGAGAGCATCTAGTGCAGGCACAAGTCGCTCTGGAGGCAGCGCATTGACCATCAAACTGAGGACAAACAGCAGCGGAGTCAAAATTGTCCCACTCGAGAAAAGACCATTTCCATATCGCAAATGAAACGAATACTCGTATAAAAGTTGCATATTCGAGATTTGTCAAGCTAATTGTTAACTGAGCGTGAATAACAAGGCGAGAAAAAATTTGAAGAAAGAGGAAGCAAGAGTTCATCAACCACTCTCCCAGGTGGTCGTACCTCAAGCCCTCAACAAGCTGAAGTTCATCATCAGATGAAAGATTAAAACCACTATTCCCACTCATGGCTCGCTGATAGATATTGAGCAGAGCGTCCGCTGAACCTGCCAATAGTTTCCTGCATGCTGTATCCGACCAAAGAAAGATTCGATTAGAAGATATCCACCACGTTCTGTGACCTTCGGATGAAGATACGGCGAAAAATTACATTCAGTATACCCATACAAAGGAAATGGAGCATGGTAGACGCAGCTATTTAGTCACATAATAATCTTCAAGAAAATAAAAACAATCTGGAGGTTCAACTCACCATCGCAAACATGCTTCAATGCTAAAGCAGCAGCAGCGCACGCCTCTTCCGGCGCTGATAGAGCACTGGTGAGTAGTTGCAGAAGAGATGGTAAAAGAGTTGGTGCACTGGGTGTGCTGCCTAGCCAATCAGCAAAGGCTGCTATTGTCAATGATGCTGCAACCATAATCCACCAGAGTCACAAATATCATGAGTCAATGCATTCAAAAATAGTACACTTTGTACAAGTGTCTGCAGTAAGAGCCCAGAACTCCTTTAGTGACCACACATAGGCGTCCACATACATCAGAACTGGATCTTGAGTTACCAAAGCATGCCATGAGAAAATTCAATATCATAGATAACATGGATAAGAAGTAGCTCAACTTACAGGTGTAGATGAGCTGAGGTTGAGAAGGCAGTTGGGGTAAAAGCACAAAGATCTGATGAGGTTTATGCATGCCAATTCCAGACTCAGTGAACCCGACGTAAAGAGTATAGAAGAAATTAATCCCAATACTTAACAAAGAAAAAAAAAAGTAAAAAAGTCACAGGGAACCAGATATGCTACATCCTACGTTCAAAAATCTGAATTCAAAATTCACTCAAAAGCACAGGTCACCTGAGGCATGAAAGACTCTTCTGAAGCTGGAACTGCCTTAGCAATAGCACGAATACAGTAAAGAGAAGCCTCTGCTTGACGCCAGTCCCAAGAACCTCCAGTTCTGGCACTTGCCGCAAGCTGAAAATTGGTTCAAAATAATTTTAATCACCGAAGGAGAAACAGGTCAAGAGTCCTCGAAAGAATTAGATAGATCATTACAATTATGAGGTAGATGTCCTCACTGACCAACAAGCGTCCTGATATGGTACAATTATTGAAAGGATCTAAAACAATGTTTCAGAAGCAAAAGTTCACCTGCAGCAGAGGTTGGGTAAGAAGCCTCAGAGTTTCTTGTCCTCCAAGCACGGCAGCAGCATCCATGAGCATATCCGCTACAGCTGAAACACAATAACCATTCAGGTGTTAATGCAACTCGATGCGGACGTGTGTTTTAAAGACTAGCAGGATCCAGATGGCCTGGAAAGTAGCTACCTGAGAATACGATTAATACGACAAAAGGGTGTGCAGAAAAACATTCTGCAAAGCACACTGAGTAAGCCATTTCACTCATGAGATCAAAGAATACACTCCAAGTAAAACTTACCATATCTGGTGGACTTAAAATCAGCAAGTTCATCCTTCCTCCAGGTTTCAAATCCAGGAGGATAAGTGACACGAAAGCTGACCTGGGATTGTCAAGATTGGATACCATGAATCAGTTGAATGTTGCAGAAGTATAAGTTAACATACAGGAAAGGTCCATAAACAGAAAATAATAAATTTGCTCGAGGACGGGTGCAAGAAAACGTGCAGTGTCCTACCAAAGATACTAGAAGCTCAAATGTAGGGCGAAAAATTTCCAGTCTTCGTTCCCTCTCCACATCGACAGCCGCTTCCCCTTCAGCTGATGCGTGTTGCTCCGCTCTCTCTCTAAAACAAGTACAAAAACATTGAACGATCTGTAAAACATGTCCCTAGTCATTTTCCAGCAATGGATTTTGATTGCACTGCGGTGGAGAAGGGTGAACACATGACATCAAAAGAAGCCACATGCGTCGAGAGAGATTCAAATACGAAATGTAATTCCGGATTAAAGCGATTTCTCTGTTGCTGGAAAACAGACAGACTACTTGAAATCTGAGATGTACCTGGTTGTCAGAGCAAGACTCAGACGGTGCCAAAAGTTGAAAGTTATAGCCGCGATGTTATCATCAGGGTGTGATGTCACTTCGGCGAGTGCCTCAACAATCATTAGAGACTCAGACGACCCTGTTCCCGCATGACGAGGAAATGTTAAGAAATTACACAGAAGAAGAGGATGCTCGCGACGATGGCAATTTTGTAAAATACCTCTTGTAAAATGGCCGAGTCATATATACAAACAACTACTTTACAATCCATAAACTCAACCATGGAGAGAACCAGGCGTTGAAGATGCTACATACCACTGGCAATCAAGTCAACATATGACTCTCCCATTTCCGCAAACAAGTACGCCATGCCTTTCGTGACTTCTTCATCCTGAATAAGAACAATATGCGAAGGAGAGAAACTCAGGCTCAACAAATAAATCCAGGGTAGAAAAAAGATGTGAACCGTAGGTAACCTACATCCAAAGAACACGAGGTAAATGGTCATCATCACAAAATGTCAAACGTGTGATCTTAGAGTTTACGACAACTTCTTACTCCACATCAAGAATAAGAGCGTACGCAAAGTCCCTGTACAACATCAGAAAATAAAAAAGGATTACATTTCCCGCACAAACATACCTCTTCCTCTCCGAACTGACTTGCATCAATATCAACTCCTTGCTGTGCTTTCTTTTCAGCTTGTGCAGCCTAAAAATACTCAGAGACTCTTCCAGTCAGGTATTCGTCAGTGTTAATGCTTTCGACAAAAGTAGCAAGCATGAATATCACTCATCAGAATCCAGTAAGTGTTACTTGTCTTCCAAAACATAAGTCTCATATCGTGATACTCATCAAAGGATTTCCCTTCGAAAAATGTTTATACCAAATTTGAAATCAAAATCAAAGCCAGCATAGTATGTGTTAGAATATTTGCTCAAGATATAAGCGTAATTTTAGAAACGATTAAAGGCACACAGCGTACTAATTTGTAAGACAATATAACAAAACTACAGCGTCAATAATCCACCTTCCAGCCCCTTGCCTTTCATAATACTATACCTTAACTGTTGCAGCGAACCGAGGCCGCAAAGCCATGACCTGTGGAACCAACACCACGACTAGAGGCATGTGGGCAGACAACTCGACGGGGCTCCCACTCACAGTAAAGCGAATAAGCTCTGTCACGGCTGCAACCATCCATTATCGTAAGTAATTATGCAACGTATTTCAACATCATCTAGAATAACTTCCAAAACGCATCTTATCGGACAACTCACTGATTTGACAGGCGGATTTTAAATAAAAACATATGAAGCAGATCGGCGCTAAGTAAAACGTGATACCCGATGATTAGACGTTCCAATCTCATGAATCCCAAATTCTCAAATTCCTTCACTAAGTCTAGTAATACTGGTGAATAATGATCTCTGTTTGTGCAAGTGAACATAATACAAGCAGGTGGGGTAGACTCACAGGGGCTGCGTACCATCCACTGCAGCATCAAAAGTTTCATCGGAATTTAGTCCCGCAAGCGAAGCTGCCACCAAAGGATGAGAGGCGAGGGTTGTCGCACTAATCCTGCAGTGTGGCAAAACTCAATAATAAGGACACAAAGAATGTTCAGTTATATTGCCAAACGTCAACTCTTATGCCACAAAATTGATCAAGTACAATTGGATTGTGATGCAAAAGATATCGAGTACTAAATCCAAGAAAGGATAGACATTCTCAGATCGTCCTCTACCATTCGTGAAAGTAAATAAACTGAACTCAGCAAAGGACATGCGAGGTTCCAACCCACCCAAAACTAAGTCGCATCCATGCTGCAAATGCTCGAAGTACCTGTCAGTCAAAGTCCATAACACAATCCAAAATAAGAGACCTCAATGACTGAAAAGTTAACAATCAATAAAGTCTCGGGTGCTTGTGGATCAACTTGGCATCGAAATCGGGATAGCCTATATGCGTCAAGAATGCAAGAAATCTCAACAAGGATAACAGTCGCACCTGCTCCCGCAATTGGATGGAACCTTCAGACAAGCAAGAGCTGAGCAAGTTCAAGGCATTCTGCACTGAAGACACCATATCACGATGAAACTGTCTGCGTTTCTCTGGCCGCACTGCAATTTTGTAGCTATTTGCTTCCTGCACAAAAGAACGCAGACTGCTAATTACCAGTCGAAAATCGTAACTTCACATCAAAATAAAACAGAAATCTTCTCGAAAAAGACAATAGGCGATGCAAGTCAAGACACCAACCTCGTGTGGTCACTACATGCATATGTAAAGAGAGACGGACACGCAAAACTTAGAACTCTGACAGCGCAATTTCGGTTTCGACTGTGGTTACTTAAAATCTCTAAACAACGCACTAGTTTTCATATTTCCCTCACATACTGATCAAAGATGAATCTACTCTTGCAGTGACGGAAACTTCTGCTGAGAGAGGTAATTTCATTATGAATAATAAGAAATCAAGAAACCAAAAGCAGCCATGACTAGAACATTAAGTCAACTGACTAAATTTGGCATATTGCGGAAGGTAATTTCATACTTTGTCAAGTGTGACACACCTATTAACTGCACAAGTAATTTTCCATTATGTATCTACAGACACAACGGAGTGCAGATTGACAAAGGAAAACTAAAATTCGCTGAAACCGATGCATGAGCACAGACTACAGAGACCACTATACTTCACTGAATCCTTCATCTCACAAACGAATTGCAGAACACTGTCTAAACCTTAGGCCCAGAAGGAGCTGAGAAAGATGAGGGTAGTATGGTCAAACTGAGAGTCACAAGGAAATCACAACTTTGGTCCCTGTCTGTACTCGAGCTGCACTCGGCTCTGCTTTTCATTACGGCTCGTCTAGGGTGAATGGCTCTCAAAAGCTGGCAACAACTCACCAACAGCATGCTTCCTCAAAACCTAACCATGTCAAGACCCAACTTTGTATACATCACTTAGTGGTGAAATTCATGTTGTCAAGCTGTCCAAATGTCGTTCAACCAAAGTGGGGAGAATTATGGAGGTCTAGGAAACCTGTGGAAAAACAGCTAGCAGCTCGAGTAAAACTGGAATGGCCTCAACTTGAGATGACAGCTCCTGGCCAAGCCACTGCACTACTCCTGCTCGACCCCAATCCTCTGGTGTCATTTGCACAGCAAGAGCTGCCATTGCAAGACACAACTGGCAACCAAGTCGACATATCAGAAAGACTTAAAAGGATCCAAAAGGATTGTTCACAAACATTCAAAAAATTATACTGTACGATGATAAGCAGCAAACGTATGATGATAACCAGAAGACTATGATCAGTTCATAAAGACTTACTAGAATTCAAACTATCTGATGAGAATGGCCAATAACTCAGGCTACCTATAATGAGATTGCTTTCAATACCTGAGTTCTGACAGCAGCTGGGCCCTGCCTAAACTTCATAAGCAGTGTCTGGACACAAGAAGGAAATGCTAGTGCGTTAGACGATGTCGTTTCTTAGTAACGAACTGTTTCAGCCAAGGCTGATAACAAACCACTCATTGAAAGGAGATAAGGACCCTCCACAAAAAAATAATCCTTAAAATAAGGAAACCATTTAAGTATGAAACCATTTAAGTAATGAAATCCGTGATCCTGATAATTAGAAAAGGGTCAAGGGGTTGCATAACCAGGTCTTAAGTTGGAAAACATCACCAAAATATGCAGATCAAAAATTAGAAGGTCAGCTCAAGGGGGTAGACGAAGTGCCGATGTAAAGCCAAGGGTGGGAAGAGGTGGTGCAGAATTCCCTCCCTCAACAAACCAACACCTTCAAATCAATGGCCATACTTCGATAAAACTACTGCACCCATAGATGGATCCATACAACTATAGGGCCATTTATATATAGAGCCAAGGCTGGAGGATCTGAAAATTTATGATTCTATCCAATCACTCTAAAGTCGATCTGAATTCGATTATCAAGCTGACATCGCCAGTTAAATTAATCTCAATCATACGTCTCAAGAAAAGTAAAATTTCATACATAACCGTGTACCTCATTCGAGTGATAAAACCACAGCCTATCTATGGATGAGACACGATCCAGAGTCACGAAGAGCACACGCAACCATATTTTAAGGAACAAACTTCGATATACTCAACGAAAACTAAGTTCTGATTCCCACCACGTCAAGGCTAAAGTATGCATGTGCAAGTAACAGTAATATATCCTGTTTACATGATGCACCGTAAATAGGTATGGCAAGAAAATACACGACAATTACGCAAACTTCGATGTCCACTGTCTATACCAACACAAGTTCTCACCATTAGCGAGGCACGAAGTGAAAGAGGCGCAGAAGGTGGCAAGTCTTCAAAATCCCGTTGCACCTGAACGCAGAGACGAAAATCCAATCAGCTCAATGTAACTCTTAGCAATCGTCAATCTCATTACCATCAATTCAAACGGTTATAATATTCTCAAAACTCCGTCCTTCAAAATCTCAACAACAGTCCGTTCCTAATCAAACCTATAGAAACAACAAACCATGAAATACAAAGAATCGAAGATTCGCCTCAACCCGAAGAACACTACCTTGGTTCGAATTGTCTGAGCCGAGAAGTAAAGCGTCTCCAGGCTGCTACTCGGATCGTGAAGCACACTATCAGAAATCTGCATTCAACAGAACTAAATTCCTTAGAGTCAATCCAACAAGCAAGGAAAATTGGCAATGGACGAAGATCAGCTCCCGATCTCACCCCAATCTTAAACCCTAATTTGGCAACATAGAGGGATCTGCTCGACCTGCCACGCTTCCATGGTGTGCTGAAACTCGTCCAGCCAATGATTC
Organism: Neckera pumila; assembly: GCA_963969595.1. Classification (NCBI taxonomy): domain Eukaryota; kingdom Viridiplantae; phylum Streptophyta; class Bryopsida; order Hypnales; family Neckeraceae; genus Neckera; species Neckera pumila. The sequence goes on along the minus strand of OZ018409.1, from coordinate 23,949,054 downwards.
GCCGCATTGCGAATGGAGGGATCGGGGTGATGGTAGAGCGCCTGCACAGCCTCCAGCAGCGTTGCGCGTGTTCCTCCGCCCTGCTGCTGCTGCTGCTGCTGCCCCTCCATGGCTCACAGCGCCACAGAAAAATCTCAAAAAAAATTATCCTTGGAAATGATCAGCCAACTTCGTGTGCCCGGATCGCCTACAAAACCTCGGATCCTGGGGGCAAGCAGGAAAGCAAGATTGGGAAGGCACACCCCGCTCCGGGTCGCACCAAAAAACACATAATCCCCGAACAGCCCTAATCGCGCTCCTTGGTCACCTTAGAACGACGAGCATTTTCGAACTTTACCTTTTTCGTTCAAACTTTACCTTTTTCCGTTCCTTGCTCGTCCGGAAGCAGATTTGAATCGACCCGTATTATGCGTCCGTGGCAGACTCTGCGAAGCTGGCAACCGAATGTTGCTGATGTGGTGTCTACAGGGTTGGACCAATGGGTAGCTTAGCTTCGTCTCTGCCGCTTGGCATCGTCTTCTTCACACCGAGACTTCAGTCCTTTGGACGACACACAGGCGCTTTCAGATTCCTTCCGCACGCGGCCGTGACAAATGTGACGAGACCCAACTTGTTAAAAATTATGGGCGCTCTTCATGTGAACCTTTCGAAGCCTATGAATCAGGACGATCGGGGGAGATTTGTGCCCAAATCTGAGCTGTTTTGCTCGTTGATCGCCGGCGCTGCTTGTCGAGAATCTCCGGTTGCGGTTTTAATTTCCGACATGCAGTGGAATACCAGCTTGGCGGCATGATCGTCTTACTTTCCGTCGAGGTACACGTCGAGGTAAAGTTCTACCGGAAAATAATTTTGCTTTTGATCTGGGTTGCTGCCATAGCCATCGGGCTATTACAGCTTGATGATTAAGCTCATTTCCGATTCGATGCTATTGAGAAGGTGATTGATGGTAAAAGTCTTCTTTTTGTCTTTTGAAGCTGGCTAAGCTGCGGTCGCCGGAAGATTGCTGTAGTCTTGCTCTTATGGCGATGTGCAGGGTTTTCTTGTTGTATAGAAATTTGTTCCAAAGTCTGCTTTAAGAAATGAGGTCTGTCTTCCTTCTGTCGATCTTTAGGAACGGTGAGGATAATTGTACTGGCGTCTTTCATGAGCTTAATCAAATCAGAATTTGTGCATTTCTCTTCACGTGCCTTGAATGGTTTTGATAGTTGACCAAAGTCGGGTTGAATCTTGCCTTGAATTTTACGATGTTTCATGTGTAGTCTAATGCTGACAGTAATGAGCAATGAAAGGTGTAGTATGACATTCAGATTTCGGGAGTGAACGCAAGTTCGTTCCCTTCTAGTTAGCGTCCGACTGCCTTGTAGCTTAATTCTTTGTTACTGGTGTGCGTTAAGTTATTATGCTCATTGTCTAGGTCTTTGAGGAAAAGAGATGAGTTCGCTCGTGCCACATGTCACCTGGATTTCAGCGCTGCATTTTGTACTCTCACTATAACTGCAACTGACTGTTTTCTTAGAAATTGATTACAGATTGCGCTATCAAATTCGGATATCAGCTTCGTAGCTTGAGAAGATGGATCGAGTCGTAAAAGACTGTACAAACACAGGCAGAGGTATTTCCCCTATTCTGGGATTTTGCCAGAATGGAGGGAACGCTAGGTGCAGTATCAGGCGGGCTTCACCCTGCAGTGTAACCCTACCTCGGAAAGCACAGGGTGCAGCGCACCATGCGACATGCCTAGCGGGGTGTCACCCAATGATTCGCAGGGCTGTCCCCAGGGAATTTGCCGCATCGACGGACACCGCTGGTGACATCAGTGCCGTGAGCGGCTTACCGCATTGGGAAACGATTCCGACCGACATACCTCACGCCATCAAGGAAATCAAGGCTGCATTGCGGAAACGCATCACAGACCACGGTCGCACCGTCGAGGAGGTCATCAACGAGATTGAGGCCTTTCTGATTGTTGAGATTGAAGACATCAAGGCCACCAAGGCTCGTGGCGAGGAAGTATGGCCGATTATCGACTTCGCCGACATCGAGAATGGAACGGTGAGCGATAAATCCATAGCCAAGCTCCAACGGCGTGGTTGCGTCATGATCCGCGGTCACTTCGACCGCACGCAAGCAGAACATTGGGACGCCGACGCAGTCCACTACGTCGACTCCAATCACTTTTTTCAAAAGTACTCTGGCCCAGCCGACGACTACTTCGGCACCCTGGAGCTGTCGAAACCCGAGATCTACCCGATCTACTGGTCGAGCTCTCAGATGCAAGCTCGTCAACACCCCAGTATGGACAAGGTGCAGAAGTTTCTGAACTCGCAATGGAAGCACGAATCCCACGGCAAGAGCTGGTTCGACCCGCAGCACTACAGCCTCTACCCTGACCGAATCCGTCGCCGCCCACCCGGAACAAACTCCAATGGCCTGGGCACGCACTTGGACCCCGGGTGCTTGGATTTGTGGATGACAGAGGGGTACCAGCAACACTTTCGGCATCTGTTTGCTGGTGAATTCGCTGCTTACGACCCGTGGGATGCCTCCTACCGCACGGAGGCCGCGCAGTTCCCCGGTTCCACCATGTGCTCCGCGTTTCGGACGTTCCAAGGGTGGACAGCGCTCAGCGAGATGAGCAACGACATGGGCGTCTTGCACACCATCCCCATCCCCAAGGCCATGGCCTACCTGATGCTGCGGCCCTTGTTACCCGACGTGGCTGAAGTCGACATGTGCGGCGTGACCATCAACCGGGCCTTCCCCGTGACCAAGCGATGGCATGCTTTTTTGTTGGAAGCACTCTCCTCAATCCCGAGTGTCCAACCGGGGGACTCCGTCTGGTGGCATTGCGACATGGTGCACGCGGTGGCGCCTGTGAAGAACCAGCAAGGCTGGGGCAACGTGATGTACATTCCTGGCGCTCCTTGGTGTAAGAAAAATGCCGATTATGCTGAATCCGTGCACAAGGCTTTTCTGCTTGGACACAGCCCGCCCGACTTTCCATCTGAGAATTACGAAGCGAATTGGTGCAACCGATTCCAGGAGCAAGACCTCAACGAGGCTGGACGACGCAGCTTGGGGCTTATAGTGTAATTTGTTGCCGCAAGCAGACTCACTGAGGATTAACGCTGAATTGCATCGTCTTCCACAATGTACAGTTCATTTGTCTAAGGTACTCTTTCATGGTTGCGGCATACTACAAACAATGCTCAATTTGCATGGACGCCTGTGTTTCTATGTGGTAGTAGCACATTGAGACTTTCTTGCTTTGGGGAAACGGGGATCGAGCTGGCTGCCTCATAACAAAGCAAGGCTTGACAAGGGCATTATCTCAGCGATACTCTTGTCAAAAGTATCAACTCTCTCCAGGAAATTTGTGTTTTCAGTTCATTGTCAGTGTGTTGTATGAGTTAATACAGCTCAATTTTTCTTGGTGCATCTCTTTTCTCTAAGATGACCATTCGCAGGAGTTGCTCAAAAACTGAATCCTAGTCTCTTACCTGAAAAATGAGCTACATCTGCAAACTCAAATGTTCTATGTAACCCAATTTGGGTTAGGCTGAAAGCTTGAAATGAACCAAAAAAGTTCTCAAACTAACAGCGGTTATCACTAAGGTTTGAAAGTCTAGGAAATGTCGTCAACAACCAAAACTCAAGTTTCGAAAGAATTGGGCAGTCAAAACGATTGGCTCTTGTGGTTGAAAAATATTTTCAAGGCTATATTTCTAGCGAGGTTGTGAACAATGATTACCGGTGTATTGGTCTGCGGGTTCATGTTTTTGAAAATATTGACAGGCAAGACCACAATCCATGGCCACAATAACGATCCAAACAACATATGAAATTGGAGTTCAATGTAAGAAGCACAGTATCTGCTCAACTACTCTGTAATGTAAGCCCACTCAACACGGCAACATGCCTTGATTCTTCAAAGCAAGTGCTCACTATTCTCATCATATTCATCAATTACAGTCGTCATCATGCATCTCTAGATAACGCAAATGAGACCAGTTGTCTCTTGCTCATTTATTGAGAACACTTGTTATCAAAATCACAATAGATCAATAAAAAGGGATAGCTGTGCACAATGCACATATAGTGTTTCCTTCACAACAGTCCATTGCTAGTCCCTCTTTAGATAGTGCATAACCACCTACTCTAAATTTTCAACACTACAAAGATGTTAACGACCAAATACCATAGAAACAATATGGTCACACTTCACTAAATACATCACTGTCTCTTTCAAAACTCATTCATTCTTGTTGATGTGAAAGTCTTTCAGCTAACACCTCAACATTCTCTTAAGTGTCCAATAGTATTATTAAACCTATGCAGTTGGAGTGTCTTTGGTGAACAAGGTAGTTGAGACAAGTGTAGCATGTTGGTCTCTATTTGCTTAAGATTAAGAGTTATGACACCTGCAAAGTATTTTGTCTCTGGCCATTTCATGTGGAAAACATCTTCATTTGCTTAATTATCTTATGACTTTAATACAATGGATCCTCGATAGGATACATTGATTTTTTGGAGGGAATTCAAAGCTTTCGGCCTCCACCTCCACCCCCTCCGCCGCCACCACCACCACCTCCACCACCTCCGCCTCCTCCTCCTCCACGATGATGTCCATAACCTGAGCCATTTCCGTAACCCCCGCCATATCCAGGTCCATTGTTATATCCACCGCCATTACCATATCCGCAACTATCACAACCTCCTCCTCCATACCATTTTTGAAATGCCACCAACTTCCTGGAGATAGTATCCTGGCATTCAATTATAGAAGTAAAAAATTAATCAATTGGTTGGGATTGGTGAAGCAATTACCTTAACAACATAATTGATATTTCAATGTATTTTTAAAGGCTAAAGATGCAATGGCTACTCAAACTAGATCAAAGAGACTCTTCATGCATGACGGTCTTTGATCTCAACAACATTATGATTATTATGGTTGCAATGTTGTGTGCTCCCAACCATTGAAATGAACTAGGGTCAACTTGCAAGGACAAAGTGGTGAATACTCTTGAAACCCCATCTTCTTCTAACTATCATCTGTATGAAGATTACTGCCATGTAAGGTAGACTATTCTAAAAGCAATCATGACACAAAGGTACATTTTGCTTTCTTCAATGTACCAATAGTGTACAATTTAGGAGGTGGTTGCTTTTTAGTGACCACAACTTTTCAACTTCAAAAATTTGTAACTAATTCCACAAATGTCCAAAAAATATGAAACAACTTGAGTTAGATACCAATTCCATTTTTCTTCCTACAAAAATTTACTGTAGTTTAGTTTCCCCCAAAAGGCAATCAGCTCTTAAAGAGCACACTACCTTACTTTTTCAGTATGAAATTATTTTCTTTAGGACAATGCCACGTGTCATGTTATGATTAAATGGAATATCTAAACCAAATGCCTAAGCTGTCACTAACGTACACTGTAGTCTACAGACACAAAGGAAAAAAACACTGATTATCAGCGTTGGAAACTGCTACCCAATCCTATTAACTTAGGGGGTGAGAAAAAATGAGTACATGACAAGCACTAGTTCAACAATGGAAACATCTAAGTACTCTGAACCCATCTTGGAAACGGTTGCAAACGAGCTTACCCTGACGCCAGAAGCTTGCACGGCGTTTTGATTCTGAGGGAGAGGTCTGGCCATGGCTGGAAGCAGCAGAGAGTGAGCAAGCAGGAGGGCAACGAGAACGAGAGAGACTGCCCCGAAGGGCTTGATGATGGTCGCCATTTGGTTATGGTGGAAGCATGGAGGACGTGCAGAAGAGATGGAGCTTTGAGTTGCAATATATAGAGCTGCCGGCCATTAATTCAAGGTGAGTGCTTCGAGATTTACTGCCATCACATGTGAAACATGTGTTCGAGTGTTTGTTTGTGTAATCCTCGTGGTGAGTTACGTTGTACCTGCTATGGTGAGGGTAGGTTTCCCTTTTGTACTGAAATATGGTTCATGGAAGACTCTATCTGCATCACCTACCTGTACTGTACTGTGGAGCCATAATTACTCACTGTCTGTAAATCAACACTTTTGGTTAGCTTGAAGATCGACGTATCACTGCATTGCACTACAATCTCTAAATTGATTTGACCTGAGGCTTGAACAAGTGAGAATGACTTTGATGAAGTGGAAAACCAAAGCATCTCTCAGCATTTCTGAAACTCATCAGTGATAACGTTCCAATATGGACAATTTCACGGATATATTTTGTCAAGAGAACGGATTAGGAACTCAGAAGTACGAAGATGATAAATTCACTTTTGTATGTATTGATAGAAACGTGAAAAACACATATTGAGTTCGGCCAGAGAGACTATAATTCCCGCCGAATTATTGAAAAATCTTCAGTGTGTCTTCATAATCACACTGTTCAAAATCCTAACCGTAAAGATCGATCTAATGCATCGCCAATATGAACAGTACTAAGACGCCGAGAAATAGGAACTAGTTTAAGTAGCTTTTCAGCAATCTGTAACCTGTCTGTTAATACACTTGGTACACAATCTGGGTACTACAACTATTTGACCACTTAAAGTTTTTGTTGAGATTCTCGTTCATTTTGATTTTGCAAACTTGGTGCCGTCAGGACACGGACTTATTTAGGTACTCCTACCTTACCGGTCGCTCCAACCATTCGGCAGAAAAAATACATCTCTCTAGGTAGTACTCATAATTGCTGCTCCTCGTATTCTGGGATCGAGCAAAATTCACAAAGATTGCGGAGAAGATGTTGTCGAACACTCGAAATTAAGTCGAAATGTTCATTGAATGACTACCAAAGGACATTCTTGAATAGAAGTTCGGAGTCGCACGGTACACAATGAGGTGAAATTTTCGTGGATTCACATGCACAATTACTTGCCGCCTCCACCGCCATCTCTTTCATTCCATCTTCCCCAAGCATCGCCTCCTTCCCAGTCTCAGTCTCCAAAGCCTTCTTCCTTTACTTCATTACCTTGTGGAACCTCTTTTTTCGCCTCACCGGCAGCACTGACCGCCTGCGCAAGGATGACAATCATCATGGAGCATCACTTTTGACATTGGACTTGTGATACTGGAAATCGAAATGTTTTCATTCTCCCAATGTTTCAATCTCGTTATTGATTGCCATGCGTACACACTGCGTTTTTCTGAAATTTTGTATTTTATGATTCTGTTCTTAATAAGCGGTAAGTAAACAGATCGACGAGTGGAAACACATTCAGATTAATGCAGAATTAGAAAGCGAAGAACTAGAATATTCCGTTTTCCAAGGATAGGACTAAGAAGTGCTTACAGAATTCAAGCGAACACCGAGAATCAGAATTAATGCTCGTTAAGCTAAGTACCTCGTGAGTAGCAGGGCGGACCTTCTTCACCTCGTCTGAACTCGCGGGATGGAGCTTCTTCGACTCGTGTGGAGCCTTCGGAGCCGGTGGCCGGGGATAGATATGCCTCCCAGGCTCGTCTGGAGCCGCATCATACAATAACTGTCGCGCCAGGGACTCCGCTGCGAAAACATTGAGAAGGAGAAGAATTCCAAAGAACAGTGACAGAATCCAAGAGCGCGCCATGGCTGGAGGTTCCAATATCCTTTTGGAGATATGAGATCACTCGGAGAGGACACTTTGTACCGACGAAATGGCTATGGCGGTAAATAATTTCTTGCAATTTCGGTCTGACAATTCAACCGGTGATTGGTAATACTTTGCTGCACACTAAGGTAGACGAGCCATTGTGATCAGATGACCCATAGTGGACACCTAATGACCCCATGACAGTTTTTTTGGCCACAATCAATGTCTAACCTGACACCAATGGAGTGATTAGTGACCTCATTAGGAACACCTGCTTTTTTAGTGTAAATCATTGTAGGAAGTGACTTTTTATAGCCTTCTACATTAGAAATTATTGTGACCACTTTAGGTGATTAAGAAGAGCATATTGGATACACTTTTTGTTGGTTATAGGGTAGTCTACTGACTCTTTTGGACAGATTACTTCAGAAATTCAAAACTAATTCATACTTGGTCCAAAAAATATAATTTCAAATGTCCTCACTCTCTCTCACACTTGTCTTCGTGTGGAAAAACATTTGAAAATTTTCAGCAACGACATGAGGGTAGACTCCTCATTCTGACCACAATGGGCTGGTTTACCTTAGATATCAACTTAGAACATCACCACCCATTCCTGGGGAACATGTCTGGGGAAATGAATTGGCCCATACCCGGTAGCTACCCGGTTGCTTCCGTCTGTCACCCATTCACACGCCAAAACAAGACAAACTCATGCATTAATGACTAGTCATAACTACAGTGACAAACGAAACTGAGTACTAATCCGAAACGTTTTCATTCAAACAACCATACCATAAGCATCAATGGACAAAGTCCAAAAGTATATACACAAAAGTTGTAGTGTGCAATATACTAAAGGCCACTTCACACTATGGCCGTCAGTCGAGAGTCCGTCGGTTTCCACCAATCAGATTTCAGAATTTCCGAAGTTTGGCCTCTCAAGCCTTCACACTAGGCCGCACAATCCAAAGTCTGTCGCCCTCAAAATTGCCTACATGGCAGAAAAATGCTTACATGGCAGAAAAATTTGACGGACTCTCAAGGAGAGTTTGGGTCCTACAAAATGCAGGACCCAAACTCTTCTCAAGAGTCCTTCAAAATTTTTCCAAAAACTGACAAGATCTCATGGCTAAGATCTAGTCAGCTCTTAGGAGGCTGCCCTTCCCTTTGTTATTTGTTATTTGTTATTCAATGAACCTACTTTCCTTTGCATTCCCTTTGCATAGGATGCCCTTTTCTTATTCCAATGCTGTCCTTTTATTCCATTTATATCCTTCATATTCCTTGTTTGATGATGGGAGCATGTGCTGTGATTTTTTTTCCAAGGCCTTTTATAACCCCTTTCTCATGTTTTTTTAGCTTTTGCTTGAAAAAATTGCCACGTGAATAAGGCTTCACAGGAAATTTCATAAATTGGATGGACAAATGTGGAGAGAGAAAGATAGAAGTTGAACAAATGGTATAGGTTTGGACTTTGGGCTTGGCCTTTGGAGGCTTCACACTATAGCTGGCCAAAGGCTCCAAAACCTATCATTTATTGCTCATTTCTTTGGACTCTTACCAAAGGTTTGGACTCTCAATCCCACGGCCTCTCGTCTTGGATGGCCATAGTGTGAAGAAGCTCTGAACATTACCATGGAAGTTTGAAGAAAAAATTAGTTGGGATTTGAAAGAGAATCAGTTTCAAAGTTAGACATGTCTAATACTCAGTTTTGTTCAACATGATTTGAAATTACTTTATTTTTGTCAATTTTTTCTTAGAACTCCAAAAAAACTTTTTGTGCTTTGGCATATTGGTATACATCATTTCAGATTGTTGTATACAAAAATTGAAGGAAATTGACATTTATAGAATTTAAAATGCCAACAGTTTGATGAACAAGCAAAAGATGTTGGTTCTCGCAATATTTGAATTTTTTTTTTGAATTGAGAGCATGGATGGCATTAGCATTGTTGAAAGTGTATAGGTTGCCTTATGGACCATTATTACTTCTTAGTGCCCTTGCATTTGAAATATTTGTTGAATTGGACATTGCATTCAATTTATATTTCATAGCTGTATAATGTGTTTTTAAATTCAGTTTCTTTGTCCAAAGAATACTAGAGTTCATGATGCACATAATTGATCCAACAAATCCCCCCAAAAATAAATTATTAATACCAATATTGTCAAAAAATTGAAAATTGCCAAGAATTACACTCAAGTTCATCAATTTGGGAATTTTTTGATGATATTGACAATGAATTTTTTTGGAGTTCTAAGAATAAATTGACAAAAATAAAGTAACTTCAAATCATATTGAACAAAACTGAGTATTAGACATGTCTAACTTTGAAATTGATTCTCTTTCAGATCCCAACTAATTTTTTCTTCAAACTTCCATGGTAACGTTTAGTACGTTACACACTACAACTTTTGTATATACATTTTTGGACTTTGTCCATTGATGCTTATGGTATGTTTGTTTGAATGAAAATGTTTCAGATTAGTACTTAGTTTTGTTTGTCACTATAAGAGTCAACCAAAATGCTAACTGATTTTTAAAAAGTTTAAAAATGGCCCACAAACCAACAAAGCCAATAAGATCAAGCCCGGGTCAAAGTGTGACAGGGATGGGGAGAGAGTATTTGAAGAGCTCATTTTGGAGTGACCGGTCTTCATTTTGTCTTTGGCCGGGTCCACGGTGGACCACTTTTTCTTGACCAGCCACACCTAAGCCTAAGCCCAAGCCGGGGAGCTTCCCCGTGAAGTGGGTGGCAATGCTCTCACCACTTCAAAAACAAGGAAATCTTTGATGACATCGCCTACCATGACCGTGATGTGAAGGGACCTGCATTTTCTTTGCTAAGAGCAACTCCAATGCAACACTGGAGCAATTACGGTCATGGTGCCAATGGGGCTTGTAACGTCCCTCTCAAAATAATTGGTCCCCAATGTGGCCGCTCTAGTCAACTGCATTTTTCAGAGCTCGGCAGATGAGAGGCCTTGCTCGGCATTTTGAAACAGTTTGCTGAGCACTAATCGTCACATGGAAGCTTTGATTCTCTGATGCGCCACAAAGGCCAAACACCTAAATGGCCCGCATTAGAAAAGTGTAGAGAATTTAAAATCCCGGTGTAAAATTGCAAAAAGCAAGTGCTCGGGTGGTGTCAACCTGTCACTGCATTGGGGCGAATGTAAGCTAGCCCGCCACCTCACTCTGCATGGAGTCTGGACCAGCCAATTCCTAGCGCCCCATGCAAAGTGTGCATTGGACTTGCTCTAATTCAGAGTTTTTCACAAACTGACACCTCAAGCAACACTGAGTTGAACTAATTAACCCATAATGCTTGTGACACCAAATTTCAGTGTCAACAAAACTTTGAAGTGAAATAAAACCTTATTAAGTTATTGTTTTTAGTAGTTAGCATTTTTTTTAAATTCCTTTTGAAGTCTAGTTTTAGTATCAGAAATATAATTTTGAAACTAAATGATTATGATTTTTCTATTCAAGATTTTGTGCAAGGGTGTCCATTGCAAATCTTGATTTTTTGGTGTTGAAGACTCTTGGAAATGAACCTCAAATACACTAGATCTTGGAGAAAAAATCACATTAGAAATTCATTTAAAAAAGTTATAGAGTAGGTTTTGAAAAGCTGTAAATTGATTGGGGTTATGCATGTTATGCCCTTTAACCTCATATTTTCTGGTGATCTCAATTTCATATTTGACATGTGAAACAAGGATTGAAAGACATCAAGGCATATTTGAGTTTTAACACCCTCATGATCAAACATTATAATCTACAATCAATAAGTGATATTGTTGTGTATTTTTTTCCCATGGAATCTCTAACGTGTTTAGTTTGAATTTGGATAGTTATAATTCAGAAAAATTGATGAAACTTATAAACATATTGGCTTCTTGTTTGATTTAGAGCAAATTCCAAGAAGCTCAAAAAAAACCTTGGATATTTAGGGGTTAATTTAGGAATCAGATGTTGGAGTTTCAGCATCAATGATTCTTGTGACCAAATGAAATGGGGAGACTTGGCAATTCGTGGAAGATGAGCTGTTGGTTTGTGTTCGTGAACAATTCAAAATCAAACCTCCAAGCAAGTCAACAAGATATCTGTTCTAGTTGAAAAATGCAATATAAATAATTAGATTGTCTTGCATTCATTGACTTAATATATACTGTACAAGTAAAATTATTCAAACAATGTGCATACTTTGAATTCTTCTATGAGAAGATGTTGAAACAAAATCTAACTTTTATTTGGTAAACGTTAGCTTAATTCCATGATGATTGAAAAAAAAATGAAACTTTCTTTTTTGAAGCATATACTTTAATGTTGTAAAGACGCTGCAAACCTAAAAGGCCCAATAGATGACTTCATTGTTAAATGTAGAAACAAAGAATGCAACTATTGGTCTAAATAATTGGAATATTTTGATGATGGTCTTGGTGATAGGGGATTGTGTACTTCCATAATTAAGTAATTAAAGGGGAAGGATTGTACAATGCATTAGTTGATATTTGATGCTTCTAAGAGATTGCAAGTTATCTTGTGTTTTTGGACTGCGGGAACGCAAGATAACTACTGGTTGATGTAGCCGAAATCGTGCCATGTCATTTTTGAAAAAAAAATTTAAAAAAAAATAAAAAATAGCTTCAAATGATATTTGGGGAAAAAAAAATACTAACAGCCTGTACCGGTTGTTCACAAAATCTGGCCAAATGTAGGAACGGGCCTGAAATAGCCCTCTAATGCCTTCCAATGTCATCTAATGGTATATCCATGCCAAATGTTTAATTCCTAAAATTCTTTGCAACCAACTTGTAGTTTTTGAATTTTTGGTCAAATTCTCTTGTTTGATGTTTGATTTGTTTGGACTTTATATTTATTATTTTAGATGCCCAATTTGATACAAACCTAAGAATAAAATTCCCAAGTACATGTGAGTTTGAAGGCGTTTTCCGTGAATTTTTGAGTCCTTTGGCCTCAAAATTTCAATTTTTGCAATTATTGAAAGACTTCTGAGAATTGCTATTCAAATTGACATACAATATCACAATGACAAAAAATATCTAATATTTGGAGATTAAATAGCAAAATATGTCGTAATGTAAAGCATGCAATATGAATAACTTGATTATATTGCCCCAAAGTAGTAGCTTGTCAATGTCTTGGAAAGAACCACGATTGGATAATAATTTCAAAGAAGCTGTAAACCTCACTTGTCCTATGACAAACACATCACAACAATGAGATATTAGTTGTAGATAAGGTGTCTTAAGTGTACAGCAATTTATTATCACTGTTACAATGAAATTAATCAACAAGGCTCACAACAACAAATAAAACAAAAGTATACTATGCATCAAAGTTTCACAAATAAACGTAACTTGTGGAGCGACCATCGTTTCCTTGTAAGTCCAAAGATAGTAATGAGTAGATTATGTAATCCTTTGTGCAAGTAGGCTAGCAAAAAATAAATTACTATGAGCTTGTCCCAATGTGTAACCGGCTTTATATAAGCTCAATAAATTGACATTGTAAGTGTATATATGAGGTGGCATTGATATGGCCAAATTTCACATGAGTCGGCAAGTCCATTAGGGTACGTCCCCACCTGCTATCACGTAAAGCACGAGCTGGCAACGTAAGCGAGTCAAACAACAAAGACTGTTGTAGGCCCCGCCAGTTTGGTTGGTTCTGCGGTGCATCTTGGGCAAGGAAGTTGCAGAAGATGTCGCGGTACGTAGAGGTCTGCACATCAAGTAGTGTTAGTGGTTGAGGAGGAGGGTTTATTGTGAGCATGCTTGGTCTGTAAAATGACGCTTCTACACCTGAAGCATATGGTAACATCGCGAGTGGGCCCTCTTCAGACGTTTACAGACGTCATCATGCGGTGCTTCCGAAGAAGTAGAGCAGACTACCGATTTCAGCTTGTCACTCTTCCGCAAGAAGCGCTGTAGTTTTCTATTGCGTAGCTCAGGCGCGGTATCCAAGTTGTGGAAACAGTTGGAGTGGACATTAGTGGAGGTCGAGGTCCACCTCTACTTGCAGCGTTTTGTAAAAAGAGTGTAGGATTTCTTGCAACGTGCAGGAGCCGATTGCACAGATATAGGAGCAATGGACGGGGAGGCGCTGAAGAAGCACACGGTTTCTACAACGGCTTCCGAAGTTGTCTTCTTCCCTTCTTTTGTACAAAATTAGCTTTGTTTTTGTTCTTGCTACCAGAATTTGGTTTGCCTTTTGTATGGTGAAGTACTCTGCGGGTTTTTTTGGTAGCTATAGCAGTGTTGAATTTCACTAGAATTCAGCGTTTTTGTTCGTAATCGGTTGCATACATGGCATATTTTGTCACCATGTTCATTGTCCTTGCAACTTCCTCACTTCCCTTCTCTTGCCTCATTCACAGGGCGGCGCTATGGATTTCTCTGACAACCCCGCAGAAATCATGTGCATTGTATCTGTGGTGCTACTACTCTTTCTCACCACAAACCAAGCTCTTGCTGACGCTGCTGCGTCCACCAAGGAAGAGGACTATGCGACAGACATGGACGTCCACTTGCAGATTCTAGAAACCCCTCTGATGGATGCCACCAAAATTTGTAGAGCTGCTCTCCTGCACTTCCAGTTGTGGAACAACCTGTCTGCACTAGATCAAGATCTTGGATATTGAGTGAAACCCCGGTCGACATGATTTTCCAAGTTCCTTCTTGAGGTTTATAATGAGAACCACTGGGTGCCACTCTTCAGGATGTCAAAATGTTCTGTTCTGTCTTTGGCCCAGTTGCTAGCTCTACACATTCGACGACAAGGCACGAGGTTCCGACATGCGGTTCCCATTTTAGTGCACGTTGCTTGTGCTTTCTTCAAGCTCAGTCAGGGAACAAGTCTTCTTATCTGCAGTGAGCTGCTCATAGTGGGACAAAGCACCGTCTCCTCGATTCTTCGGGAATTTGTGAGGAGCGTGAATTTGGTTTTGAGAAGACAGATTTTGTGGCCCATGGGTCCTATTGCCCGCAGCACTGCAAAGCACTTTAAAGACCTCTGTGGTTTATCTGGCATTCTTGGTGCCATTGACAGGACACACTTTGCCATCAAAAAGCCACGGCTCGGCATTGCAGATTATTTTTACTTTAAAATGGGAGGCTTCTCTATGAGCTCCCAAGCTATTGTGAACACGAGAAAACAATTCATAGACTTGTATGTGGGAATGCCAGGTTCCACAAATGATGCTCGCATGTTCAAGAGATCCACTTTATATTGTTGTGGACAAGAAAACTCTTTATGGCATGCATGTGCTTCCTTCCAAGGATTTTAGCCGTACTTATTGGGAGATGCAGGGTACTCTCTACTTCCATGGCTTATGATTTTGCATCGATGCTTCAGAGTTCTCTCCTTCTCAGAACAACTTTTCAACAGATGTCTCAGTAAAGGCAAGGCGGTTGTAGAGAATGCCTTCGCTCTACTAAAAGGCACATGGAGGGAGTTGCTTTGCACATCCAATTTAAATGTGACCTTCTTACCTGACGTAGTCACAGCGTGTTGCATCCTACATAACCTCTTGCTCAAACAAAGTCACTGTGAAGTGGAGCGACTCCTTTAGGTCCTCCAAAACGAGGGCTTCCAACCTCATGTAAAAGATGAAGTAATACCAAATCTTGCTGGAGATACATGAATCAATGATGACAACGTAGTTACTGGAAGTAACCTCAAGAGACAACAGCTTAGTGTTCACCTCTCACTATAGCAAGGACATCAAGTTTAACCATTTCAGGTCAGCTCCCCTCCACGTTTTTCATGTAACGGATTCTGTGAGTGTTTATTTACCCACCCTTGGTAAATAAGCAAGTACAACTGGGCTCTAGTTTTCGTGTGGATTCTTATACAACTTATGGGTGCCTAGTGCCAATTCATTGTGCCTTCTAAGCAATGGATCTTCTTTTCCTATGTTCCTAACATCCACAATGTACACGAAAACCAAATATTTGAACTACTTGATGATTTTTATTCTAACTTCTTCAATCAAAAAAAGTCACGGTGGTTTTGGATTTTAACTAATTACAATTCAAATTTACCTACCCTAAGTCATAGATTATTTCATGCCATTTCTAAAAACATAAGACTCGACCAAAGCCCCTTCTCCTAGCCAAAGTTATGGCGGATGAAGTTTAGCCCTTTTGGGGCTATTTAAACTTCATCCACAGCTTAGGTGGTGTTCCCTAATTCAATTAGCCTTGAAAATTGAACCCTAGCTTTAGAAAATTAGAACCTGCCTAAACCCTAAGTTTTAACTTGTATGAACTATTTTAGGTTATCTTCATCCGTTGTTTGACCCAAATTTCAGCCTTGAATATCTCTTAGGATTTGTGGTATTTCTTGCAGGTTGAACTACCTTAGGATTACTTAGGGGTTCTACTTTGAATTCCTAATATTAACTTTGTCCTTGGATTAGGTTAAAACTTCCTACTTCTTTCTACTTTTGTTTCTTGACAATCTTGAGTTTTTGATTAAGCTCTAATAATTTATTTTTTTAGGGTTTTCAGATTTGTTCCTTTAGAGGCTGACCTAAGCTCTTCAAAATGTCCCCTTGCTTGATATTTCACTGATCCCATCAAAAGATATTGATGGATGAAGTTTGACTGCTAATCAGTGTTCAAAACTTCATCTGTTGATTACTCCTAACCCTAATTTGATAATTAATTTTTAATTTCACTTTTGAGACCTAGGTTACTTCTAGATAATATTTCCTAATTTAACTTGTCTGGTTTATTTTCTAATCACTTTTCATGCGAATTAGGTCCTAAACTTCATCCCTCCATATCTCACTTGTTTTAATTCCAAATCCTAAGTGTGAGATGGTTTTGGAAAGCCATAATCCTAATCTATAAGTTTAAAAATTTAGTCTTGAGAAAATATCCAATCTTGATGCTCTGAATCGATCTTGAACTTCGGCTAAGTGTTAAAAATGCTAATGTAAACAATTAAAAAGAAGGGGAAGTGTTTAATAATTTACCTCAAGTTGCCCTTCATCCGTTGTGTTGTAGAGTAGCTCCTCAAGATATTTCCGATCCGCCATCTTTGGAGGCTATCTTGGAGTTTTGCTCTCCGCTTAAAAATGAGTTTTTAATACAAATTTCCTAATTCTTCCCTACTTCTTTTTCTTTCTCCTTCTTCTCCTTCCTTTTCTTTTGGTACTATTCTACTTCAGTTATTTAAATATCCCAAAGGTTGACTAGTCTTGGAATAAAATAATTGAAGTCAACTCCTAAACAATAATTGACTCTTCAATTATTATTCTATCCTAGTTTTGATGGTTCTAAGTGTTTTCCTAGATTTCCACCTAATCCTATCTCCTTCCTAAACTCTCTTCATCTTCTAAATGGTCACTTCATCTTTCTCAATTTTCTATGTGGTTTTGAAAGTCCTAAATCTTCTACTCCCTACGATTTTTGAGTCTCCTTTGGCAATGGAAACGTTGCCAAGGGAGATTCTAATCTCCTACCTTCTCTTTTACTAATTTCTACTTTTAATTGCAAATTGTTTATGAATTTTTTCAAGCAAGGCCAAGGGACGTGAGTGCTAGTTTGTTGATGTTTTGAAGAGGTGTCAATGGTATTTTTTGTTTCCTCCAAATTTTTGGGAGAGTTTTCAACAAGTTCAGACCCCAGCATAGACCCAGTTCAGACCCCAGCATAGACCCAGTTCAGACCCCAGCACACCTCAGTTCACGGCCTCGCTTCACAGCTCTTCAGCCCCACAAAACTCAGCCGTGCCTCCGACCCGCGCCACGTGGCAGTGCCCGGTTCGTCGAACCCGTGCGGCCGTCGGCGCGCATGGCGGCTCCTAACGGGCTGCAACCCCGGTCGTGCCCCAACGGGAAGGTCCTAAGGCCGGCCAGTCTAGCGACGGATTGGTCGGGTTCGAATTCTCTTTGCGGGGGGGTCCAGAGACTCTCCTGGGTCTGGTGGTTTATTCTCTTGCTGGTTAGCTAGTGGGGGTTCCAGGGATTGGGTCTAGTTCGTATTCTCTTTGCTGGTGGCTACTGGACTTTTATGGAACTAATAAAAAGAGAACAAGAACTCTAATTAGGCTCTCAAATGTTCTAGACTCTAGAAGATATTCAACTAGTGTTCATAGTAATTTGGAATTTTGATGACATATCTTTGGGGAAGTCAAAGCTTTGCCGTATTTTCGGTTCTTACCAAAATACTAAGAACTCTAAGACCTTGGGAAGTCAAAGCTTTGCCGTATTTTTAGTAATCACGAAAATACTAAGGACTCTAAGACTTTGGGAAATCAAAGCTTCACCGTAATTCTAGTAATCACCAAAATACTAAAGACTCTAAGACTTTGAAAAGTCAAAGCTTCGCCGTATTTCTAGTAATCACCAAAATACTAAGGACTTCAAGACTTTGGGAAGTCAAAGCTTCGCCTTATTTCTAGTTTTACAAGAATTTAGTACAACAATTTGACAACCACATGGTTAGTACGTCTTTAAAATACGAATATACGTTAGTAGAGAGGAGTTAGAATACAAATTCTTCAAAAAAAACACTAGAATGGCCCCCAAAGCGGCATACGCCCAGGTACGGAGGGGGGGATCTTGAAATTAGTACAAGGGTTGGTAAAAACCAAACTTCAAATCTCTATAATAAAAGGCCAAGTTAGTATTTTAGTCAAAAATCCAAAGACAAAGACAACCTTTGAAGGGACCCCAATGTCCTTCAAAGAAAGCTTAAAAATTAGCAACAATGGAGCTCAAAATGCTCCAAAAACACACGTTTACAACTTTTGACTCAAAAATGGCCAAAAAAGTCCAAACAAATGGACCAACATGTTTTGAAAGCCAAAATAATGGCCCAAGGGGTGTTTGTGAGAAAAAAGTGAGCCCCAAGTTATATACATTTCCAAGGGTGCTCAGCCCCCTCTCTTTTCCTACTAGTAATCTTATCAATTGAGATTTTCATCCTAATCTTCTAATTTTTGACTTTCTACGTTGGATCAAACTTTTAATTTTTGGAGAACAACTTCAAATCACAAATGGATTGGACCATTGGCTTCAGGAGGCCATTTTTAGTTTGAAGATCTTCCTACTCCCTGATTTGACCTCAAAAACGCAATAATATTTAGCGCTAACTGAACACCTAAAAGGTGTAAAAACCCAGTCTTTAGAATTTGACTTATTTGAAAAAAGTAACTAGCCTAGTTCTTTAAATGGTCTAAGGGAGTAAGAAAAGACCCAACTTTAACCCCATTCCAATTTTGTGTGCTCCTGGGACGCCAGTCAACTCCACCGAATTCTTCAAATTTTGCAATTGTCAAGGAATCTCGCCGGTTGAGGTACTTCTGACTATCAGAATGTCTTGAAACTTATTGGAGCATCTTATTAGCATAAAAAAAGCTAGTCTAATTTTTAGTGCGATTTTACCACAACTTGGGTGATTTACAAGAACTTCCCATCCAAGGTTTTAGCAATTATCCATTTAGAAAGACATTTTCTGTAAGTCAAAAAATTCCAAATCTTTTCATGGAATCTCTCATAGAATTACAAAAAAGATGTGCAAGCTCATATTCTTACTTTGTACAAAGTTCTTAGGAGAATCAAATTTTGTCTTCTCCTTGTGAAATCAATAATCAGGGAATCTTCCGCGTAGGAGGGAATCTTGGCAAAACAATCTCGCCGTTGGCCTCCAAACATGATTTCCACCCAAGAACAATATATTGCATCCCTAGATTCCTCCCAAGTGTCCGTCTTGTGATTGTAACTCCTGCAGGCCTAACAATTGGGGTTTCCGCTATTTCTTTGATAAAATGGGGAAAGTGAAACCTATTGTCGGGAATGGACATATGACCTCAACGGTATTCCCTCAGACCAAATATAGACCTAAAAAACCACCTACACCGTGGTTTTGGCAATTCTAGCCCTATTTATTATAAATACGTCTAATTACGTGAAATCCTGGTTTTTATCTATTTACAAATGGGAATCGGGTTTAGTTGAGGGCAACTTACTGATAAGGGACCAAATGCTATATTAGCATGTGACATACCTATTTTGGTCTTACACTCTTTTTTGGGCTTTTTGTAACTAAAAGTACATTCAAACTTACTATAAACAAAATAAAGAAAATAGTGAGTCCCGGGTGACGAATTGGGACTTCACACATTCATCTTGCCTTCTCTTGCTTTCCAGAAATGTACCTGAACGGCCCTTCTTGTTGAGTTTTTTCCAGTGTCAATTTAACATTCAAACTGTGATAGTTGCTTTTCTATAATTCATGTGCAGAAATTTGGAGTACTGCAACGAACGTTGTGGATGCGTTATTGAAGCTGTTAATATATGCAGGCTGTTATAAATTTTTTTTTGGATCCCTTCTTTTGCTTGCCATAGCTCTTAGCAAGAATGCCGGCCGATGATCCTCTTCCTGTGGTAAACATCATGTTATTCTGTAAAAATTTTTTTGGTGGCGGCCTCCTGCACTCACATACTTCAGTTCCTTCAGGAATGACTCATAAATTTATGTAAATTTACCAAACATAATACAGTTGTTTTTCTTCTTCTCTTCTAAAACAGGAATCTCCTGGGTCATGCAAAAATGCAAATGCCTTCAGGTGAATAACCAAGAAACCCAACTTCAAACGCATGAATTTCAATATTCCCAATTTCCAGTCCTGTCAAATTGACATTTTCACCAAAATGACAAATGTGTGACTCACATCAACAACGCAGCTTGTGGCCAATTTTGTGAACCTGTTGCAGAGTTTGTGTTATGCGCTTAATTTCTGTTCTGAACTCGGAACTTCAATTTGTTGCTGGTAGGAATAAGAAGCACTTCTGACTTGTCCAACAAATTCAAGAGGGACCATGATTTTGATTTAATTTGCAAAATAAAGATTGAGTATTTTGTTAATACTTGGGATTGCTGTTGAAGTGCTTTCTGGCTTAGTCGAATGCATGCAAGGTCAATGGACTGAAATGGCATTTTCCAATTAACTCAATAATTGTCACATTTCAGTTCCCAGAGTTCGAAAAAAGAAGACTGCAAATCTCAGAATTGAGGTTGCGACAGGCATCTCAACAATTGCAATTTTGCCACAAACATCAATTTGAAATATCGCCATGAACATCAATTTTCTTGAATGGTTGGGTCCAGGGCTTTGATATTTTCACAAAGCGTGCTTCTTGAAACATTACTCTGCAATGATCAGGCCTGGCTTCTATAGCTTTGTGTTGATTAATGTCAAAAGTTTGCAAGAATCTTGCCAGTTTAGCAGAATTGACAAAGATGCAATCTCTCTCTAAACACCTTTCTACCGCATTTTAATTATTAGATACCTCAAAAATGTTAAGACTAAGCTTTTAGGAGCTTTCCAAGCGAAGGACTGATGACAAAGCTAGCTTGGCACTCAGGATTCAAAATTCTAGTGGAACTTCTCGAAACTGTCGATCTGAGCTACAAGCTTGGAAGTAGACCTGCACTTACAGACTATCATTTGAGAAGGGGTTTGAAGAGAATAGCCAATAAGATATTTACATAAATGTACATATTTATTTATTTTTCAAATTCAAATTCAAAACAATTGAGTCTGATACATCATACATCCACCTCAATAAGGACAGAGGGGTGTGGTCAATACTTACTCGCTGAATGAGAGCTGTACGGAGGTCAGAAAAAGAAGAGAACTCCTACCAAAATTCTGTTTTGTACAAAGGATAAAAGACAAAAGGACTGGGTAAATACATTCAAGCGGCTACAAAAGATGTGGCCCACGAATCTTGAAAACAATCAAGAAAATCCAAATGCCACTGCAACCTACTTGAACGTGTTTACGGTGGAGGCGAAGCAGCATGATAGGGCTGAATCACTAACATGTTGTTTCTCCGTTACTGCTGGCGGTTAGCCGGAGGTCCGGAAGAGCAGCTTGGGTCGAAGTCCAAATCATTCCCCTTCTCAACAGCACCATCAAAGCCTGCAGCGCTACGATAAGTGGAGGTGCCTTCTGCTGGAGGTTGTGGACGTAGAAGTTTGGCTACCAACGCTCTGGCCATTTCCAATAAACACATGACGACTTGCCCGTGCTTCACAATTGCCAGTTTTGCATTGTCGTTAGCCACAATAGCATAGTCCTGTAGCTAATGGAAGTGGTCCCTCTGATACTCCATTTGTTGAGTGAAGAGTCAAAGCTGCACGTCTATACAAGATCGCTCAAGGTCACACGTGCTTTGCGCCATGTCTTTCATCTTCTGAGACACTACGATTTTAGTTGCACAAGTGGCATCTGCAATCAAAGTGTGTCCTGACAAGCTTTTGCGTCAAACACCAGTAGATGGAGGTGATGCACAATCAAGGGTGTCAGATGTATCAAAGGAGCTCAGCATGTGAGGCACAACGCCTGGTGGGAGGAAGGATCTTGGCTGCTCACTTGGAGAGTCATTGTCGTGAGTAGGAAAAATTATATCAAGAGCCTAGGCTTTGCTTGAACCAAGCTGCATGAGGGGCGACTGTATTGAAGCACTGACACCTTCACTGTCTTTGAAGCACTCAGCTACAACGACGGGGTCTTCTTCAACATTGGCACTATCCTCCATGTAGTTTGCATTGTCCTTGGAAGCTTGCGGAGCATAGTAATTGCTATTGTCACAGGACATGAGGTCCCAAGTGTGTGGAGGCAAGATAGCCAGACAAATTCCATACCAAATGTGGATTCGGTAGAAGATGTCCTGTAGAAAGGCCTTGGACAGGCCCTCTCCTTTCCATTCCACTTGTGTCAAAGTCTAGTATGATGCTTCATTTGTACCAGAGCGTATAAAAATGTTGGCAATCTTCTTGTAGTTGGGAATCAACTGGTTCCACTTGTTTTTGCATGAAGGGCCATTGCGAGGACAAGGGGACACACTGGCCTTCATAACTTCCACACTTATCCATATCCATTTCCCCGCATCAGGAGTCATTGTGACCATCGAATGTCTCCAATTCCTTCATGAACAATGTTTTCTTGACATCGATGAGTGCCAGAATCTCTGGGAGGTTCCAATTTGGCCCGTTGTTGTGTTGTACATTCGTACATAGTGTAAAAATATATATTATATGTTTTATCAAGTAGCTTCAAGGTGACGCCTTCTTGTTGAGGTGCATGACATCTATATAAGAAGACGGATCTGCCTAAGTGTTTCATCAAATTCCATAAATGATAGTTGTTTTCTATTTTAGGTTTAGAATGTTGAACTGAAGGGTTTTTTCTGAGTCTCAAGATGAAGAATCTCAACCGGAGCGTGATTTTGAATTTTCTCAAATTCCTGCAGATGGAGTGATATTTTGATTGGAACTCTAGTTTTTTTACTTCTACTAGACGTGTGTTGAGTTTGAGTTCTTCATTCCATAGTTGGAGTGATTTTTTGCATTAGTTTTGTATTTGTAAAGTAGTATGAAAAAATTATTCAAATTGTTTGCCTTCTCGGTGAACTTGAATGAATTTCCTTCTAAGTTAAAGATAAAGAAATAGTTGTGGGTCAAGTGAGTGCTCAATTATTGTTGTTGTAGCCTTGAAGAGTGAGTTAGGGGCGGACCCTACTTGTTTGTGTGGTTAGAATGAATATAGGGTGAGGAAAAAGGGGACACTATGGATCTTCTCTCTCATTGTGAGTTTACAGAGGATCCCAAATGTTTGGAGGGCTATTGTGTTGGGAGTTTAAAGAGTTTTGAAATGAAGTTTAGAGGAGTTTTGTATCATGATGTGTATTTTTTTAATTGATCTCATTTGTTTGATTTAGAGTTGTGAATCAAAAGTTGTGTTAGTTTGAGTGGAGGGGGTTTTGTTGCCTTTGAAATTAAAAGACAGAGACTTCGATCAACCATAAAAGACGGACAGGTTTTTTATTTACAATGAGATTTGGAGAGAGTGTAGAAAATTGTGTTAGCTTTTCATAAAGCTATCATTGGTTCCACTTGGAGTTCATATGAGTGAGTTGTGAGTGTGGAAGTGAAGGAGGGTCTGCTGCCATTTTTCTCTCAAGGCCAAAACTTTGGATGGCCATAGATATTGGACAGAGTTTTAGAATTGTTTGAGATTTGGAGAAATTGTAGAAAATTGTGTTAGCTATTCATAAAGCTATCATTCGTTCAATTTGGAATTTGTATAAGTGAGTTGTGAGTGAAGAAGTGAAAGAGGGTCTGCTGCCCTTCTTTCTCAAGGCCGAAACTTTGGATGGCCATAGAAGTTGGATAGAGTTTTAGAATTGTTGAAACTTAGAGGAGAAGTAGGAGTTTGTGCTAGCTTTCCAAAAAGATATTAGTCATCTCATTTGAAGCTGTGGAGCGTTGGAGGCACTCACCCAAAGTTCAGCTTACGAATTGGAGGTTGAAGTTGGAGATTGGAGAAAGTGTTGAAGACTTGTGTGTGTGTGTGTGGTGGTGGTGTGGGTGGGGGGGGGGGGGGGGGGGGGGGGGCTTGTGGCTTTGTAAACTTTGTTGTTGCGGGCGGCTTAGTTTACACCATTGCTAGCCTCATTTTGTGTCGCGGGTGACGAAGTGGGGTTAATTGTCTACATGGTCGAGACTTGCTTGTTCTCACGGTGAAGCTTGGTTCTTAAAGCTGGTCATCGGGGGTTTGAAAATTTAGGAACCCATCATCCGGACGGCATCTTGTGTTATGCTGTCCCGTTTTACCTGTCCAAGGACTGTGGTTTCTTATCACCTACCTGACCAAACCCTGACCCGTTTAGAGCCAACTTCAGGATAGGCCAATAAGGAGCAATTTCAAGGTGAAGTTGAAGATTCGATGTTCTAAGTAGAAGATTCAAGGTTTGAGGTACAAGATTCAACGCGACCGTTACACACCCTAATCTTAAACCATTTCAAATTGCAGTCAAAATCTCTGCGATTTCCCGAGGCAAACTCTCTCTACACAACAACGTGCTCCTTCCAGGCTCGCTTTGTTGGGGCGATGCCATCAGTCGCAACGACAGCAGTGGCTGGCCGAGTTAGGATTCCTTGCGCTCCGCTTCCATGGACGAAGTTTCTGGGAATTGCCGCACCTGCGATTCAAAAGTCCCACACAAATGCATGGTTACAGAACTTTGCAAAAATGAGTGCATACAACTACGCACCAAAAGCTGAATGACAAACATCTGTGCTTTTACTGTATTGTGATTGTGAGCGGCTCATAAGAAATGGACAACAGCTTTGAGTATCTAGAAACGTAAAAAAGGATAAAGCAGTATACATGCTGATCGTGCCATACAATCCGCAAATTGCACATGGCATACACAAAGAAAGACCGAGGCCTACCTCGCATGCAAAAATTGTCCGCTATAGAGATGTAAAGTTCATGCGTCCTCAATGTAAAGTATGTATCAAAATTATGGTATTGGCTCTGTCACTTATCTCGTACAGCAGAGCCTGTTGCCCGATTGCCAGTCCCTAGTGATCTATTGTTTGCATGGCTTGCGTCCATGACATTTGTCTTGCAGGCCCACAAATCCCAGAAATCAGAAGATTCGTTTGAAACAGAAGACATAATTATTGAAAAGAATGATTGAAAAAGGTGAACATCGCACGACTGCACGAGCTACTTACCTCACAGGATCCGTGAATTTCTGGAAAGTGCCAACTCTACGCATAGGCTACATCAAGAATCTTATCTTGTCTTGTCAAAGAGGGTATTTCATCTCGCCTGCTCTAACTACAAAGCTTCATCAAAAACGACGGTTGCCGTCAAAATTTTCACCGTACTCACCAGTATGGCCCACCACGACTTTATAGACGTACTTGATTTCCACTAGAATTGAATGCTTTCAATTTTTTTATCAAAGAACCGCCATCTTAGAGTAAGTGGACCCCCAAAGCCCTTTTTACTTAATTCGATCCTTCCATGCCAAAATCTACAAATCCACTAACTTCCACTTCTGATTTAAGGCCGCCGCTCAACTCTTTCAAACTAAAATGAGCATCGGGGACCACCAGCAGTTATCACTTCTAACGCCTACCATAGCAACCTTTACGTCGGTTCAGTGAACATAGAAGCATGCAGGTAGACGCGCACGCTATGATCTCACAGCAGGACTCCTCTCTAAATTCGCCTATAAGAATAGGTAGGGACGTATCCTTAGTACAAAAAGACCTATTCAACTGAATAGGGGTGGTTCAATTTTGTAACATTAGGAAAAATTTCAGCCCTCTAGAAGGCTTCGAGTTTTGCCTGGTGCAATTATGAAAAAAATAAACATAAAAAATTATTTTTTAATTTTAAAAATTGGGTGCTAATGTGGCCGCAGTATTGCCACATTAGATTTTATTCTTTTAATTTTAATTTTTTTTTTAATATTTTTTTCCAAAAGTCTTTTTTTTGAAAAAAAATATTTTTAAACTGGGTGTTGATGTGGCTGTAGTAGTGCCAAGTCTGATTTTTCATTTTTTTAAATTTTTAAATTTTTAAAAATTATTTTTTTTCAAAAGAAATATAATAATAATAATAAATTAATTTTTTTTATTCATTTTGAAATTGCACCCCAGGGTCCCAAAAATCAATTCCTTAACGGCCTTCTGGAGGGCTGAAATTTTTCCTAATGCCAAAGCCATTATTGATTTAACTTCTCATTAGAGTATTGCCACCCATTTCCCCCAATACGACTTGGGGAATGGGTTGGCTCGAGTCCTAGACCGCTCGGACTCCTTTTGGCTGGGTTGACACCCCAAGCATCTCCACCTTGAGAACATGGCCAAAAAAATCAATCAAATATTCAAAAGCATTTATGACTTGGCAAGCTCAACTTTCTTCAACTACAATTTGTCAGATTTGTTAAATTTTGGGAAAAAGAGGAAAAAACCTATACTGAGAGAAATTAAAGAAGAGGAAACTATAAGTTTTAGTTTGTCTTGGAGTTTTTGGTCGGAAAAATGCAAGAAGTTAGTATAGCGGCAAGGAGTTTGAAGAATGCTTTTACTTCAAAAATATTTTTTCTCATTGAACTTGATTCAAAATTTTAAGAAAACACCTCAATACACTTTAATTTTTTTCATTGAATTTGAATCAAAGGGTCGTTGCAAGAAATGGCGTCCACTTTTGGTCCATTTTGGCTTGTTTTCGGCCAGTACTCCAGTACTCATGAGCTTTTGCATATGAATTTTTTTAAAATATATAAAATAAGGACAATTAGTACAAGACTAAAAGTAGCATATCCCCAAAATTTCAGATCTAAAAAAAATCTAGGTAAAAAGTTATTCACAAAAAAGAGCGAGCTGAAATTTTGAAGAAAATACATACTTTGACATTTTAATTTGTAAAAAATAGAAAAAATAATTTTCAAAGAAAGTAAAAATAGACCATTTGGGAAGACTTTATGCTGAAGAGATTTGACTAAAAAATTGATCTTGAAGTCATATAAAATGTTTAGAACTGCGCACGCTAGAGAGCCCTCTTTGCATGGATGTAGACAACACAAAATAAAATATTTTTATATGCCCCTTGGTAGAAACATGAGTTCCTACTATGCAAATAGACCATAAAAATTTCAGCTCTAAATCATTAAATTTGGGTACTCCTTTTTACTCAAAACCCCTAAATCGCAAAACGTGACAAATTAGCTAAATTGAAATTTAAATACAAAATGATTTTTAAAAATTTCTGAAAAATATGAGATATAATTAACCTCAAGTTAGACATCTCCAATAAAAAATTCAACTTCATGAAAATTATGCTTCAAAAGTTATTGCAAAAGGAAGCTTCCACGAACTCCTTGTGACAATTCAACAGTACCAGTGTTTCTTGCAATGACCCCAAAATAAAAAGTAAAAAGTAAAAAATATGTTGAGGTGTGCTTGAGGTAGAAAGTATATTGAGGTGTGCTTGAGGTCTACCTCAAGCACATTTTCAATACAATTTTATTTTTTTTCATTGAATTTAAATCAAAGTAAAAAAATAAAAAAGTAAAAATGTATTGAGGTGTCAATATGCTTTTATTTTTTTCATTGATTTTGAGTCAAAATATAAAAAAGAAGTTGTGAGCTCAAAAATTGGAAAGAAGCAATATAGAAGAGGATAAAACAACCATTGATAAAACTTGTGCCTCATAGTCAAGTATTTGGTGAGGACCATATCCTATAGTTTGGAGGTACCAATTTGGCGTGGCATAACATTGTTAACCCCTAAAGGTTTTGACTATGTTTTTACCAAAAACACTCCAAAACTGCCACTTCTAATACAAGTACCAATTTTTGAAAAAAAAACACTTTTGGACACATGTAACTATAGGATCTTGAATTTATCTACATTATTTAGCTACCTACCAATTTTCACAGTTAAATTGCTCAAAATGAGTGAGATCTAAGGATTCAAAGTTGAGATTTTTTATTTTTTCACTGCTGAAATTGCGGGCAGCTGTTCGACTGCTAAAATTGACATGAATGGAATTCCATTTTGGTGGTTACTCCTTGGCTTTGGCTTCTCATATAAGTTAGGAACATGGTCAAAAAAATTCAGCCCAAAAGCAAGTGTAGAGCTCATGAAAAATGCCAAAATTATAGGCATAGGGTTGGAAAATCTAGTTTACATTGGCAATTTTTTTATGGTTGAACTCATAACTCTAATCACTTCCCCTTAAAATCCAAGCGGTAGAGACAATGAATTACAAGTATTCTACCATGAAGAACCATCCTTACTCAAAAATCTCAAAATCTCAAAATTTGACAACAAAAATGAAGTCACAGCCTCCTGTGCCTGAAGCAGAGGTGAAGGCAACCCTCAAATGCTGGGTCATCCTCCACAGCAAGACGGGTGACCCTGACATCGTCCCCTCCTCCAACTCTCCATCCCTCACCCCTCTGTCATTTCCTAGTCTTGGAAATCCAAGTCAATGAGGCACCTTTGTTTTTTTATTGTTTTTTCTGGAAAGCACCGTACCCTCATAAATGCTCCCCCACCCCCATCATCTTGCTCTGCTCCCTCACCCCATTCCGCCACCTCACCCTCCCTTAGACGCCACCACCTCACCTGCCCAAAGTCCCAAACATGTGCCCTTGCACTATCCAGGCCCAAAAAAAAACTTAGGTTATGTCTGAAATGGATTTGGGTTGGATTTTAGGGTTCAAGGTAAGTACACCTAAAATCATACAAATAAGCAATTCAGCTTAGTTCCCATTATTATATTGGAATATTTTTATTCTGGGATCCCGTTGGTACTTGGTAGTGAAAAGGAGATTTTAGAATCTCTTGGAATGCATTTTATAGACACCATATGAATAAACTACGAATTTTCAAAGTGCTAAAATAGGTGTTTTTGAAAGCAATTATAGATTCAAATATGGATTCAAATAGATGTTTTTGAAAGCGACTATAGATTTTCATGAATAGTAGGAGTACATTTTAGGCAAGAATCTGTAGTGTGCAATTTTAGATGTAATCACTTCACATAGGAGCTGAGGAAACTAAATCCACCATAGAAATAAAAATAAAAAATACTATAACTTTAGGAAGAAATAAGGGTAAGATGAAATAAAGATCCAACATAGAAACAAAAAATACTACCCCATTCATGAAAAAATTTAAAGCCCTCTTAGACTAAGGATTCATGGGGGCCAAAAATATAAAGAATGTCACTGGGTATAGAATGGCATGGAAAAAAAATTGGAAGTGATAGAAATGAAAATCCACCATAGAAACTAACAATCTCAGTCAAAAAATTATAAAAGCTTTATAAAGGTAAATCAAAAAACTAAAACACAATAATGAAGGTAGGCCAAAAAACTTGGACACAATTATAAAAGTAAGAAAAACAAGGTTTAGAGTGATAAATCCCAAATTGAAGACACACTTATAAAGGCCCCCCCCCAAAATAGGACACAAGTGTGAAGATAACCAAACAAATTATAGAAGGTTTAGGTAGGCCAAAAAAATTATGAGACTAGTATAAAGGCAAGCCAAAAAAGTGTGAAAGGTATTTAGAGGTAAACACATAGGTTAGGATACAAATATGAAAGGAAGTACAAAATTGTAGAAGGTAAAAAAAATTTAAGGAGCTACAAGGAAAAAATTTGATGATAAATATAAAATAAATTGGAAAGCTTTTGGACATATATTACCCTTCAAGCAGTTTAGGGAAATAAAATGGAAAGCTTAGGAAAAAAAAAGCCATTCAAGCAATTTTGGAAAGCAATGGAAAGCTAAACCATTTGCCATTCAAATGGTTTAGGGAATAAAATGGGAAGCTAAGGAAACAAAATATGATTCAATTAGTAGGGTTCACACAATTGAAACAAAAACAATCTATTATAATGTACAATAGTTTCAAATTAGACAACAAATAGGTAAACCATTATATTTTTATGGTTCATAAGTCCCTAAAATGTTTTATTAGAAACTATAGTATTTTATCTATTATCATATAGTTTCTGCTTCTTTTGCTCAACAACTTCTTTTAGTCCACGTACTTGGGGATTCACATCTGTTCCATCTCTCTGTTTTTTTATCAAATTTTTTACTCTATCTACCAAACTTTTAGGTATTTGCGCAGATGTGCCAACGCATGTAAATCCTTCTATTGTACTTGATTGTGAAGTAGCGTGGAAGTCAGTTTCCTTGCTAAATTATTTCAACAACACCATCACATCTTCCAAAGTCAATATAGAGTTTGTAACTTGGAATAACAAAGTGACTCCATTACAATAAAATCCATCATTTGCTTTAGCTAATCTCCCATTCTGTTCTATTGTAGGTGCCCAAATTCCACCCATAAGAATTATGGTCTTGATCCCGATGGATGGTATTGTAAAAATCATCAACAATGTACGTGAGAGTGCTTGTGAATCCTACAAAGTTTTGTTCCAGATTTGTAAATTCTGTTTGGCCTAATAGTGGAGCGTCAACTTGCAATGCCTCATCAATAGTTTTTCCGTACATGCATGGTCCTAGTTCCATAAACCTTGATTCATAAAATTCTGCAATCCATTTGACCAACTGTACTTGGTCTTTTTCCCATTGTTTTATAGTGGTTTCAGAATTTTTAATACTACGCCCCTTGACATATTGACCCATGGTATATCCTCTATCCATGCCACCTCTCCACCCCAATGCAAATATTTTTCCATTAACTTGGGCCTTATTGTTTTTTATGTAGCCGGAGCCTCCCTTCCTCAATTTGGCTAGAGACATTGTTAGTTTCTCGAAGTCTTCATATTCTTTAGAGGATTCAATGTCTTCGAATTTTGTGAAAGAAATCACTAGCACTATCTCTTTGGTACTCTTATCTTCATTAGAGGAAATTTCAGGCCTCCGGAGAGCTACTCCATGGACCTCCAAGGTACCCTGAAATTTGTTTTTATTTTGCTGAAAAACTCGTTTTTCCCCTATTTCTGCCCTACTGAAATTGCAGCAGCAGTGGCGCAAGAACCAAAAATTCCAAATAAAAAATTATTAAAAAAAAAAAAAAAAAAAAAAAAAGATTGCAAAAGCTGACTGCTATGGGGAGTAGTCAGCTTGGTGAGACAGACCAAGCTTTTAATAGCTTGGTTTGTCACATTCTAGCAGCCCTGTAAAGGATTCAGTTTTTTTCTGATGGGATGGCTACTTTGTTTTTGTGTAGCACTAAATAGTCCTTTGGAACCTCATCTATAATTGTTCCATCTAAAGCATTGTCTTCCAAATTGCGAGGTAGTGAAATCATTACGCATTTCTTTTCTTTATGTGGACCTATTCTTTCAAATATTTTCTTCAAAGTTCTCTCATACTGTGCTTTTGGATGAGTCTTGTGCTTTAGGCTCACATTGCCTTTTCCTCTCCTTTTTGTCATTGTGGATTTTCTATAGTTTTATAAAATTAAAATCTATAATTCAAACTTGGTAACAACTAGTAATTGTAAATAAACCCAATGTGATAAATGCAAATAATGTTTCTATGGCTCTTGCCATTCTTTTTATACACTTATGTTTAAAAATAAAAGCAATCTTTTACATTAGAGTTCTTTTAATTTTTTGAAATGTAAAAGATACATTTCACATTGGAGTTCTTTTACTTTATTGAAAAGTGAAAGGAACCATTGACATTAGAATAATTTCACCTTTGAAAAGTAAAACAACCCTTTTATAATAGAATTCTTTCACTTTGTCACTATTGAGATTGACAATTTTCATTGAATTTGGTATAGTTGCTGTCATATATTCACATGAATTATATACATGGTATGAGTGAAATCTTTATAAATTACATGGACTTAAAAATTTGAAAAAATTTCATAAACCTAATTTCCAAAGTTCTCTCTAAAGTTTTTTGACAATCACTAAAGATTAGGATCTTCAATTGAATACCTTTGAATTTTCAAAAAACACATATAGAATAATTAAAAATACCTGCTCTAAATATAAGTTTTGAACTAATTTTAGGCCTCACATCCAAAAATAACATAGAGATTAAAAGTAAAATTTAATCTTTTTACTTTGTAAATACTATATATATATATATACATAGTTTCATTTTATATTTACATATATTTTTATATCTATACTAGTGTGACCCTGTGCCGTTGGCCCAATTTTCATCTACTCCCGGTTCCACTCCTGGTTCTACTTCCGATTCTACTCCCAGTTCTACTCTCGGTTCCACTCCCAGTACCAAGAACGCCACCAAAATCAAAGTAAAAGTAATTTTCTAATTTTTAATCAATAAATACTTTGAAATTCAATAACTTTTGCACCACCGCTCCAAACGCCATGAAACCAAGCCGGTGCACCCCTCCTTGGCGAGAGCTTTCCGATGGTACCAAGCACGCGGCCGGAGAACGCACGGTCAGGAAGTTGTCCACGCTACAAACAAAACAAAACAAAACAAACAAACAAACAAACAAACAAACAAACAAACAAACAAACAAACAAACAAACAAACAAACAAACAAACAAACAAACAAACAAACAAACAAACAAACAGCCTCATTTAAGGTATTGATATTTGTTTACACTAAATATATATAAGTACTCTCTTACAAGGTTATTAAATATAAATTCAAATTTTCGTTCTAATTTATTTTAAGAATTTTGGCATGCTTTCCAAGTATGAGGTGTGTGCATTGAGTGAAGAATGACTTCCAAAGCGTCCCCACATATTTGGAGGGCATAAATTAGAGCAAGCCTCATAGCTTCATTTTTTATTTTCATTTCCATCTTTATTGGTTTAAGAATTTTGGCAAGCTTTCCAAGTATGAGGTGTGTGCATTGTGTGAAGGATGACTTCCAAAGCGTCCCCACATATTTGGAGGGCATAAATTAAAGCAAGCATGATAGCTTCATTTTTTATTTTCATTTCCATCCTTATTGGTTTAGGAATTTTGGCATGCTTTCCAAGTATAAGGTGTGTGCATTGTGTGAAGGATGACTTCCAAAGCGTCCCCACATACTTAGAGGGCATAAATTAAAGCAAGCATGATAGCTTCATTTTTTATTTTCATTTCCATCCTTATTGGTTTAGGAATTTTGGCATGCTTTCCAAGTATAAGGTGTGTGCATTGTGTGAAGGATGACTTTCAAAGCGTCCCCACATATCAGGGTTGACAAGACGCTACATCCCAAGCAAAATTACGTCTATTTTTGGGATGTTTGGACGTCCAAACGTTGCGTTCAATGTCGGATTATTTTAACGGGCGGATGGCTCATTGTAGCGGACGGTGGTATATAGTCACCCCGTCTGCCTTGACTGCTCTATCCGATGGTCCGTCCGCCTTGATCGACGCCCCAACCAACACTCCATTTGACCCAACCAACGCCTCATCTGACTCAACAGATGGTCCAACCACCCTATCCGCTCGCCAGGCCGTCCACCTTCCAACGCCCCACCCGCTGTCCGTCCGCCAAGCCATCCACCACTCGTTCACTGATGTATATCTTATAATACACCATTAAAAAGGTATTGTCAAGAGCTTTCCAATGGTATATTATGCGTCCAATTTGGCCAAAAACTCTGACGGTGGGACCTTTTCAAAGATTGGGATCCGCTAAGCCGTCCGCCAGTATGTAGTCCGCCCAGCCGTCTGACTATTTGCATGTCCGTCGTCCGTCTATTTTTGTGTGCTTCATAATATACCAATGGAAAGGTATCATTGAGAGCTTTCCAATGGTATATCATATGTCTGATTTGGCCAAAAACTCTGACAATGGGACCCTTTCAAAGATTGGAGTCCGTCAATTGTTCGCCAGCCATCCACCTCGTCCACCCCGTCCGCTCAACGACTACTTGCTTGTCCACCTAGCTGTCTACTTCTACTAAAACATTGGATTCTAAAAAGCATATATTTGCTTCTAAAGATTGCTATTCAATGCTACAAGCATCCAATGCAACATTAACCCCTAAAGGCCCAAGGTGATTTTCCTATCAAAAACCACTCAAAATTATCATTTCTATTGCAAAGAGAAAAGAGCTTTAAAAGTTGTTTTTTCTTGCATATTCAACCGTAAGATCCTATACTTAACTAGTATATGAACATGTAGAAGAAATTTCAGAAATTTTCACCATGTAGATTGCAAGATATATGCATTTAAAGTGAAGAATACAAGTTTTTTTGCACCTTGCTTGACTAGATTTTTTGGCTTTGAGTCTTTTTAGTTCAAATTTTTACACTATGGACTTTGATTTTCTATTTTTTTATGTTAAGCAGTTGAATCAAGAATCTCTTAAAAAAATTTAGGATAAAAAGCACTTAGTTTTCACTCATTAAAAAATTGGTGAGTAGAAGTGGGTTCAAGATTGATGAAGTAACTAAATTGTTAATAGCTTTTTGATGGAGTTGAATCACAGTAATCCCAACAGTGAGATTGTTCTAGCAAGAAAATCTAACCTTGCCTAACAATTTTTTGAAAAATTCTAAAATTGCATTGAAAAACAAATTCTACAAGTTATTTTTCAAAAAGATGCTTAAATTGCCGAAAAACTAAGATTGTCCATAACTTTCTCATTACTAGTCCAAATTGAATAAAACAAAGCTTCACATGTAGACAAAAATATAATCTTTGAGAAAAAATTTGGAAAAAATTTAGTTTGACTTTTTGTAATTTTTTTTGTGCTGCCCGCCAAACTCCAATTTCACTTATTGTGCCATAACTTTTTCTCTCAGACATCAGTTAAATTAAAAAATATATATTCACAAAGCTCTCACAAAACACACAACCTCAAAAAATTCCCAAAAAATATTATTAAAAATTGAAATAGTAGGAAATTGT